>JAVCKT010009243.1:0-14116 GCA_032273925.1 Rhynchotus rufescens | reverse complement strand
ATCTAAATGCTAGGAGAGAGTTACAAGTGTCCTAGTGGATGCACACAGCTGCATTGGGGTCCCTGATGATATCTCTGTATCTGTGGCTTAAATACTGCCCAAATTGGTGACTTCTGCCCCCAAATTTCCTTTCTTTTTGGTCTGAACTGAGAAAACACCTCAGCCAGCACCACTCACTCAGCACGGCGCTCCTGGGATTTTCTTTCAAGGCCGATTCCCTCCTTGTTGATTCAGCTTTTGATTTGCTGCCAAATGGTTTTACTTTTTAAGGAGCTGCTTTTTGTTTGTCTCCTGTGCAAACAGCACCAGAGCGGCCAAGACTTTCACTGCAAAAGGTCACGGGTCTTTTCTTGGGGGAAGAATTGTATTGATTTCCTGAGGTATTTTGACCAAGCCATAGCCGATGACTTGAGTTCAGGGCAAAGTCAACGCTCTGCTATCCCTATAGGATGAGGTAAGGACACAAATATGATTCTCAGCAGCAGAAAAAACACAGGACGAAATTATAAAAGTCTTGTATCATTTAAAATATATCTTTTTGGGGTTTAAATGCAAATATCTCCAGTTTTTGTTCTTTCAGATAGCAAATACTGGCCAATATCTAGCAATCATAGACAGCTGTTTGATTTGTTATCTTACTGTTGTTATATTATAGTCTTCTACACAATTTCCTTGCTTTTGTGAATGGTGAAACAGTGCTAAATATAGAGAATCCTAAACCCAAGCCCCAGCACAGTGCAAATGTGAGCAGTGAGTAGAAAGCTACCTCCTCCATGCTAGAGTTTGAAAAGTGAGGTGCAGAAGATTTTTGTGATACAATACATCTGCTCTTATCATAATGACTGTATGTCTATATAAATATCAATGATCCTAATATCTTAATATTTAATTACTTAATTAACCTGAAAAGAAGAGCAGCTTTTCTCTGAGCCACAGCTCCATAGTCCCTTGATCAAGGGGCTAGTTCTGCTAGTGACTGTGTCCTTGTTGCTCCCTAAAGCCCCTCTTGCACCAACTCGTCCTGCATTCATGAAACCTCCTTTTTCTTTGCTACGTGTTGCCAAGGAAACCTTCCTGGAGGCCTTGGGATGCCCAGCTCCTTCCCAGCATCTCTCGCTGAACCACAGAGGTCAAGACACTAATTGAACAGGAGGTCTCTGTAGGGCACTTTGTCTCTAAGACATGTTTGGTCTTTATGGCTGCTGGATACCATAAACCCTGTTCTCTGCCCCGTATGGCCCATTTCTTCCTTGGGAGCTGTCTTTATTCACATGGATATTAGGGATATCTCCAAAAGTAGTCCTTAAATCTTTAAATCATTTCTGTTTCAGGCGCAATCTTGCTCTACTGCGATGGGTCACAAGGAAGATGCCCATGAAAGGCTCCCAGAAGGTAGCTGGAGAAGTCCCTGTCCCTGTTTATGAGCCTGTGCTCTCAAGACCACTGAGGCTTTGACCTCCATCCCTACCCTTCGTGCTGCCAACACCTTTCAGAAACACCCTGGCTACAAAGCTAAGCAATTATTCAGCCCCACATGCCTGAAGGCTGCTTAGTATTCCAGGAGGGACACGCTCCTTGGTAAGCATAAGGGGTGAGACTGGCACAGCAGGCTGCAGAGGAGGAAAGGGGTCACCCAGCACAGCCTGTCTGTCTGGGAGGGCGCTCAGAAGGCTTTCTAGGAAGAACCTTTGGGTAAAATTCTTGCCCTGTTGGCTAAGAATGACAGCTGTATCTAAGGAAAGGCCTGTGTTGCCTGAAGTTCTCCCAAAGTGGGGTCAGTGATGTGCCGGAGGAGGCTTGTGCTCCCCAAGTACCTGGGATGCTCTGTACATCCCACGTGGCCTCTGTGGTTTTCTTGGGCCACGTCTTGCCCTCGAGGCTGTGCTGGACCTGCCTGGTTGCAGGAGGTCTGTGCAGCAGCAGCAGCCTGGGCTGTTCCCTTTGCTCCTCCTGAGCACTGCTTGGTGGCTGATTGCTGCAATTAGCAGGTGCACTTAAATTAATAATTGGTGCCTTTGTGAAATGGACAAAAAAAGCACTCTGACAAGAGTGAAAACTTGTTCTATTTCTAACCCCCATCAATGCTCAAATCCAAATTTCCCAAACATAATTAATCTAATCTGTAGTGCCCATAACCTGCTCCTCCCACCCTGGCTCATCTTTTTCTCCTCCCTCAGTTTCACAGCTCATTTTTGGTGCTCAAAAAGGCAACAAAGGCAAGTGACTGTGTTTAGTACAGGCACAAAATAACAGGTTTCCCTCTTCAGCAAGTGCCTGAAGATTTGTTAGCCAGATGCACCCGAAGAGTCATTAGGCAGAGCCTTATCCCAGGCTCTGGCTCCACGTTTGGGGCAGTCTCGGCTTTTCCTGCCCTTTTGGATAGTTCACATTCCTATCTCAATGCACCTAGTTGGGCCACCTCCTACTCCTGACCTTGGGCAGATGTCTTTGCTGCTCCCCACAGCATCCCGCTTTGCTGGATAACACTGGGAATAGAGAGGGGAGCTTCTCCCTCCGGCAGCAGGAATTTCACTGTTGAGTCGAGTACATTAAAGACGTGCCGTTAACTCACCAACCATTTCCCAGGGGAGCTGTGCTGCCCTTTATGAGGCCATCTAAACACCATAAAGTCTGCGAGGCAGAGCAGAGTTAGAGATGAGCAGGAATTTAATTTTCTAATGGAAAGATTTATGGCCCACCAACAGGGCACTGTATTCCATGGTCTCTTCCCTTGCTCAAAGAGGAAAGGCAGCCTAAAGTTTATGTTTGTTCACATGTGGGAGAAGTGGGGGGAAAATGAAGCTCCAAAATTGTCCAGACATGGTAAAATTTCCTGTTCGATAGCACTGGTGCAATGCAGTGCTGGAATAGGAAGGATCTCCTGGACCTCCTATTTAAGCATCATCTGCTTAGTTAAAAAAGCCCCTTAAGAGCTTGGTCTTGGAGCCCTCACACCAAAGGGACACAGGTGCCTGGGAGCTCTCAAACCCGCTAGAAAAACTCAAAAATCATTCAGGGGCTGGATGGAAACTTAAAGCATGTATGAAGCCCGTGCGATGCCAGTTGGACTTGCCCCAAATTTGCACAAAATTGCTCTTATCTTCGCTACTCTATAGGCATTGATTGCAAAGCTGCACCTTTATTTTGCTTCTGGTTGCCCTGAGGTTGAATTTATGACCTGTGTTATATTCTATATAATTTTATATAATTCTATTCTATATAATGCTGTATGTAATTCTATATAAATATATATAATATTCTAGTGGTAATTCCCCAAAGAAGGAATAAACTCTCATTTCGAGCCTGGAAAGCCAAGCTCAATTCCTCATCTGTCCAGTCCATACAGTCCGAGAAAGGTCCATTGTGTCCATGTCCCCAACAACATCCCCTCCCTTTGGATTTATGGGTGACACTGTTCACATTTGACGTGCCCTGAAGGTTGAGCTGTGGCCTGGGAGTTCCAGAGCTGGTTTTCTCACCCCGAGGACACAAGGACGGCGGTTTCTGGTGAACTCCGTCCTGCACATTCCCGTGGGAGCTCCAGCAGCTGATCCCTTTAATTGGGTCACGAACGGATCACACGTAAAACAACACCACGTAAAACACTTCTGCAGGCTGGGAAAGAAGAATACAGGGAGCTCTGCAGCTGCAGGAAAGCCGGAGAGGGGATGGATGCACCAAAAACTCCAAACTTTGTCCCTTGGGAAGAGCAGCACCCTCTTTATGCTCCTGCTCCGCAGCTGGGTCCCCCCATCACCGACCCCATCCCTAGACACTCGTGTTGCTTTAATTTCCTCTTGCTCCTGCTGCAGTGCCAGATTGCTTGGATATTCGTAAACAGAAGGAGTTTAATGGAAATGATAATTAGAGCCCTGCAGTGCTCTAGCGGGTCGCCTTTACACTGGGCTGCCTATTTACATTACAAATCAGGCTGGTGTCGCGGCGGAGTCTGCAGCAGCAGAAGGGAATTCATTAAAGGGAAGTGTGGAGTGGGTGAGAAATGGCAAAGGGGGAAAAAAAGAAGTGATATTGTTATTATTAATAATCTAGGAAATTGGGGTCTGCCACAGTCTCGCTGCAACTTTGCTCCTGGAGGAAAAGCCCATTTGTAGTCAGCTTGCAGCAGGAGGGGAGAGAGGGGAGCTGCTCAGAAATTTCCATTGGTAATTACTGTACAAACGGAGCTTTTCCATAGAGCACCTTCTGCTGAAGAGCAGAGAGGCAGCAAAGGCTTCATCTGTCCCACTCGGATACAGGGAAGAGCTCCGGGCACCTCTGCTTCTTTACGCAGGGCTGTGCAGGTGCAGGACAGCGCAGGATAACGCGGAAGCCGGAGAGATGGATTCTCCAGGATTTCCTGGCTCTCCCTTCCCGCTTGCCAGGGGCTACGTGCGACACTTTTGCTCCGTTGAGGCCACACGAGCGGCTCTTTAGGAAGGACAGAAGCGGCATTCAAGAAGCACTTGAGCATCTGCTGCCCTGAAGGCCAAGATGGGCAGGAGAGGAGCCGCATGGATGCGTCCTGCGCTGGGTACCAACCCCCTGGCACCACCTTGGATCCACCACGGCCCAAGGGAGCCTTTCCTCCAGGGCTGACACCTCTCCGGGCTTTGCCTCTGCTCCCGCTGCTTCCACCCATGTGCTTCAGCTGCTGCACAAAGGTGGACCGTCCGTTTCCCCACTCCTGTCAGGGAATTATGGAGAGTACCCTTGCTTTACACAGGTGATAGCTGGAATTTAGGTCAATATTTCATGCTCATGCATCAGTAGAAAACATATCCTCCTTGTAGAGATGGGGCTTGGGGAACGTCAGAGTGGCTATAGTGATAAAAAGATGGGGCTTTAAGTTGGCTTTCTCTGCTGATCCCAGGACCTGTTCCCAGGTCCTCCTTCCCTCCTTGTCATACCCCAAAAAGAGCGGAACTCTCCCCCTGTCCAGATCTGCATCGCCCAAATCTCAGCCCTGCGTGGGCTGTGAACATAGACAAAATCCCAGCCGTGCCCAGCAAAGCAGGCTAGCGAGGTGCCCGGCGAGGCACCCAGAGCTGCCCTTTGCCCCGTTCCTCCCGCCTTGCCCTGCACGCTCCGAGGATGCAACTTCAGCCTAGGAAGCAGCTGGGAAGTCAGGAGGGAGCAGACGAGCTAACACTGCAGAGCAATCAGCTACAGACATCAAAACAGACCCAAGGGGCCTTCCCCTCTGCACATCGTGGCAAAACACACATGGTTTTCAGGAAAATGAGAAGCTGGAGGTGTTTTAGCCATTTGGATACCAAGGAGCCAAGCGCTATGTTTGCATTTCATATAGGAGGTCTGCAGTATAAAACGACCCCAAACTGGGGCTGCTGACTTTTCATCGTGACTAGTAGCAGTGTAGGATTATGCTGTGCAAAAAGAAACAACAAAAATGAAAATGTGGTTATTTCAGCGAAAAAAAAAAGAGTAAAAGGAAAATTTCCCTTGGAAACTTATATTCGAAGAAGTAACTGTTTATTAGCTGGAAGATAGATATCAGCAAAGAAATACCCACAAACTTCCATGCCTGTCATCAAAGCATTAAAAAAGAGGGAACCGGGAAGAAAACACCACTTTGGACACGAAAGATATTTAACAGTCCAGCTTTTGGTGCCAGTAAAATGCTTTTGACAGGAAGAGTTTTCAATTGGAACAAACAGGAAACAACTATTTTGTTGCAACCAGGGACTGTCAGAGGCTTTCGGGCCATTGCAGGAATTTTCCAATAACCACATTCCCCACAAACAGCTTCCCTTCTAGAGAGAGGCTAGAAAATGAATCAATCTCTATGGATTTTCATCTACTGATAGCCGCACTGGGTTGAAATCAATTGTCCTTGAATAATAGATTAATTACCTTGGTAATTACAGGTAACGAACCTACATTCCATTGCCTCCCTCTGCACCTGTACACTAGGGATTTTTGAAGTTTTCCAGTCACACTAGAGTCCCCAGTCTGTTTTCATGGGAATTCAGCACATCTCTGCTTCAGAGCAGTGTGAGAAATAAGCGCTTTGGGATTGAGAGTTTTGGGTTCAAAGCATGAGTGGGAACCTTGGTGGACGTCACTCGACTCGTATTTGTCTCAATCTCATCCCTACCTGAGGGGTTTTCCTGCAGAAATCAGGGTTGACTTGATGAGGGTCTCAAGTCAAGGGCTGACTTGAGAAAGGAAGCAGTGTAAAGGAAGATCCTCATTAAGGATTTATTAGCAATACCGATTCAGACTAGAAAAGCTAAGATTTAATAAATCCTCTAAACTGTATTTAGCCCACTGGACGTATTGCTTTTTGTGGAGCACTCGCTTTGCTTTTGCACTTCAGGCCAAGCAGATGATGAGATGAGACCATGGCATGGTTCACATTAATGCCAGGTGAGCTTCCCAGCAGTGTAAATAAGGATTTGGTACGTTTTAAAAAGCACTATTTTTAAAGAGAAGCTTTTTAAGTGAGGACTGGAAGGGGGTTATTTCCCCCACATTAAAAGGAGCAGGGCAGTCCAGCCCATTCTCTTATCACCCTCCTTGAGTCACCCACCAGACAGATCTGTCACGGGGTGAAATAAGAGCAGCTCCTCCATTTATTATCATGTTCTGCTTGTCCTCCTTAATGCAGTTGCTGCCAGGACGAGTTTGCTGTGGGAAAGTGGAATGAAACCAGGTCTTCCAGCCCGCTGCTACACAGGAGCAGGGGAGGCTGCCACGGCGGAGGGAAGATGCTCCTCATTACCAGGGGAAAATGAGCACTGCGGAGCCGCCCAGCCTCCCAATTAGGAAAGCTGGGACGAACGGCACCATTATCCGGAACTGCCCATACAAGGTCACTCAGCCGTTGTTTATTTTACGGGCATAATTTCTCTCTGCCATTGTGGTACCCAATTTGTTTGCATTGCCAGGCCGGTGGAGTGTCTCCGTTTCATTGGAGACGTCTTCTGGCCTCCCACCAGCCGAGTCTCCAATTAAGCTTCCCGGAGCGCCTCGCGCGGCCCCTCCTGCGCTTTGTTTCCCACGTTACGGTGGCATTCCCGGTGGCGTTCCCGTCACTTCTGCGCCGTCCCCCTGCCCCTCTGCTGCCCGGCTCATGGTTTATTCAACAGCAAGGCTGAGTTTCTCTTTTCTCTCTCTTTTTCTTTTCCATTAGAGGCTTGTCAAGAGAAGCCACGTTGGGCAGAATGAGGTTTTCATGGCAAATCTGGGGCGGGTGGCAGTGGTGCAAGAGTTTGGTGACCTTGCACTGACTGGACTCCTCACCAAAGCTGGCCCTGCACCAAACTTCTTGACCAGTTTTTCCAGGTCTCTTAATCTTTCTGCTTGCAGGGCTGTCTGCAAGGATTAGTTCAAAGAGAAAAGGGCTAATCCACCCGATGGAAACTGAAATCCTCGTTGCTTCATTAGGTTGTTTCAAAGATGTTTAAGCTGGAAAGGCACTGGGTTGGACTCCACTTTGGAAATGTTCACAGGACCTGCACTGCCTCTTTCACTACTGTGGCTTTCCAGTCTCTACTAGAAAATCTTTGCAGTGTCTCACCACCAAAACCTTTGGGCCTTCACCCAAAATGCTTTTTTTTTTTAGGTTAGAGTCCAAAACTGGGAGCAAGGAACCTTACATGACCATGGGGGCCACGAGGAAAAGATTTGGCAGCTGTGAACCTCGGGATGCTTGTCATTCAAGGAAAGCCTTTGGATGAGGGTTCTGCGAAGGAGTTTCTGCCCTCCACCTCGCGTCTCTATGAGCTGCCTCAGAAATTCATTGTACTCTAAATGATTCACTCAAGTATCCATTCAGCCCCAGTTCATAGATTGCAGAGCCTTTATTGCACAGCCATATATTTAGCACCAAAATAGTTCTCAGCAGTTGTAACAGCTCTGTCATCTAAGGAATAAAAACAAAGAGCCATTATTCATCAGAAGGGAGACATAGTCTTTATTGTCTGAAGCCTTGGCACTGTTTCTATCACCCTATCTATCCTTTCAGGCTGTCACACAACTCGTTTTTAAGCTGTTCCAGTAGCAGCCCTGGAAGCCTGAACACTCCCGGCCCTTCTCTTATCTGTTTTCCCAGCTCACGCTGTTTTAAGCTGACAGCAGGACTGATCCTGAGCGCTCCGAAACGGCCAAGTTCTTCAGATCAGGCAAGTTAACCATTCCGGAAAAGCTTGAGGTAGATGTGAGTCTCTGGCGAGGTGAGTGAGCAATGACAAAATCATGCAGGATTTCTTAAAAACAGGAGGAAACAGAGGTATGAGGAAACAGTGGAAAAGTTTGTGTTTTGTACGCTGAATATATCCAGCAGATCTGGGCTTGAGGGATTAGATCCTTGGGATGGACCAAGCAGGAAGCAACGCACTGTCCTGCCTTGAAGCTGCACTAGGAGAAAACACTTTGGTTTTCTGGGCCAGAAGAGAGAACCATCGAATCACAGAAAGCTTAAGGTTGGAAGGGACGTCCAGAGCTCATCTAGCCCAACCTCCCTGCACGGAGCTGAAACTATTAATTGTGGTGAGGCTGTTTATTCGTGATGGATGAACCCTTCTCTCAGAGCACTCCATGCACAGTTACACTCAATATTTTGTAAGTTCGATGTAGGTAATAAAATACTCCATCCCCTTCCTTAGTGCCCTCTGTCTCACCTTCCCCATGCAGCTGAAGTGGCACTTACGGATGATCTATCTCCAGGGAAGAACATTTGGAAAAAAATATTTCAGCACCGGTCAGTTTAATAGGTCCAAGGCTGTTGTCAGGGTCACTATGGACAAAGGGTGGGTCCCTGTTCCCACAGAGGAGTCTTAGAAGGCTTGTTCCCAAATTTGTGTGCTCGTTGTAGTGGTCTATTCCTCTAAGGACCAGGATTCATGTCTATGAAGCTCTTAGGGCAAATTTTAACCCAACTCTCCTCAGTAACATTGAGTTCTTGCTCTTTAATGTCTTTTGTTGGGCTGACTGGCTGCCCAAGTGCTCAGTGATGAAGCAGAGCATCTTTTTTGTTCGCTTGCCAGTTCTGACCTATTCTTCTTAGGCCAGTGATGTCCCAGATCCCTCCGGAATGGCAGAATCATGTGGAAAAGTCCTGGGGAACCGTGCTGAGAAAAGTGCTCAGAGCAGCAAACTTCTAGAACTGTGAGACTGGGCTCCTGGGCAACTGACGGGGCTCTCAAGGCAAGGGGGACACCAAAACTGTTGTTCTAGAGTCCCTAGGGTTGTAAGAAAGAAGTGGGGAAAGGAGAGCAGGGGAGAAAGGGGCTCTTGGACTTAGCAGCGATGGAAAGAATCTTGAAACAAACCTTCTGAAAAGTTAAAGATATTGGGAGTTTGGTGTAATAAAAACTCCATCATTTTCAGCAAACACTACTGATGGCCAGAGTACTTGTATTCTTTGGCCAGAAATATCCCTTTTTCTCCTCATGTTCCTGAGATGAGGAATGGAAGAAGAATGCACTACTTCTGAGAAAATAATAATAATAATAATAATAATAATTAATAATGATATGCGGAAATTTGTACTTTATTGAAAACTATGTTCTACCAAACTAAAATCCAGATACAACCTTTTCAGGGAGGTGTTCCCATCACCTCTGCTCCAGCAAGGAGAAGTCGAGAAAAAGGGAATTCTGCAGCCATAAGAACATTAAATCACAAATTCTCTCTTTTTTTTTATATGAAAGATCCAGTTTGACTGTGCTCCAACCCAGCAATATGCGAAGGGGAAAAGGGGATGCTACAGCTGGGGCACTTGGAGCGTGTTATATCCTGTGCATTTTTCAAGTGCTCGGGGAGCAAGGGGCTATTCCAGAGTTTTCCTGGAGCAAGAGAGACCACAATCTGGCCTTTGTTATCTAGTTTATCCTCCAAGAATTCCTCCTGGAGGGCCCCTTTAGCAGATTCTTGGAAAGGTTCCACCTTGCACCCGGGCCAAAGCGCGCTCGGTTTCCGTATATTCTTAGCGCACAATGGAGCAAGGTCAGCCCCGCGCCGGGAATGTCCTGGCGCCGGGAATGTCCCCATTCCTCGTGCGGAGCAGAGAGCGGTCGGGCGGCTGGGCTGCATCCATGGAAAAGAGGAGCCAGGACTTGGGGAAGAGGCAACTTTGGGTCTAGTTGGCCAAAGCCCAAACTCAGGCTGGTGCTCCTAATTCCAGCCAGTTCCTTTGTGGCTCCTGTTGCTTGTGGGAGCCGGGCAGCAGGAAAAGGTGGGAATCGGGGCGGGAGGAGAGCGGAGCGGTGGCCAGGACACGGCCTGGCCAACTTCACCCTCTGCCCACACCAGTTTCAGAGGCTTCTGCGCTTCTTGGAGCTGCTCTGAGGCCAATTGACAGGACCTTTAATTGCAATTTAACCCACCCTGCAAGTCCATCTCAGAAGACGACTCCTCTCAGACACCTCCAGGTCATCCCCTGTGCTACAGCATTACTGACACCAGCTGCTCAGGAAAGTAAATAAAGAAAAAAGAAAGATTTCCTCATGCAAAAGCTCAACTTTTTTTTTGTAAGAAAAGCCCTGCAACTCCAAAATTAAAAATGTTCGCTCGCACAGCAGCCATTTGCCAGCACATTTTTGATTTTTCGCCAAAATATTCTGGCCAAAACTTTGGAGAAAAACTCCAAATTGTCTATGGAAAGCAGATACTTCTCCTGCAAATATCCATGTAGACACATTCCCAGGTTTCTACTGCAAGTCGGTTTCAGTGGAAAATGCTGACGGGCTCTGTTGCCGGCACCGCTTTCCCCCTCCTTGGTGCGGAGCGGGCACCAAGCAGACAGCGGCATCAGGCGCGGTCCCCAGGCTGGCATTGTCACCGGCATCGGAGCACCGGGCACGGCATCGGAGCACCGGGCACGGATGCAGAAGGGCTGCAGCCCTCGCGGTGCTCGGGGCCGAGCAGATGCATGAGAAACATCCCCATTCCCGCTGGGATGATAATTGAAGCCCACAAGGTGAAGCTAAGCAGATGGGGGCCTAGGAAGAGGCTTTGCTACCCCCTGTGCAGACCCACGGAGCAGGCTTTGGCCACGAGCCGCAGCAGATAAGGAAGCAGGGAGCCTGCAGGGCGCCAGGCGCTGTCCATGCCCCCGGGAAAGCTCGGCTTGGAATCCCCCAAGGAATCCGGGCTTTGAAGAGGGAGCCTGGCTTTGTGCCTGGCTCATGTGTGAATGCAAAGGGCATCAATACGGGGCCCAACATCAGCACCCAAAATCAGCACCGGAGCCAGATTATCCCCACCAGTTTAGGAGAGAAGAAGCAGACGCTTATTGCATCCAATATACCCGTTTTCACTCGTGCTTTTTTGCCCAGATTTGGTCTTCTCCAACAAGCTGGGCAGTTCCCACTGCCTCTTTGCCAGGTGCCCCCCTGCCCTGCGCCCCGCTGTGCTGTTTATCACTGCGTCCGGACCCGACTGACACGGCCATGGTACAGAAAGGAGTTATTAGGGAAGGATCCGCGCCGCTTTCAAATAGTTTCCAGAACTGGTCACCCACTTCTGCAAGAGATTAAAAAAGCATTGGCGAGAAGGGAGGGAGAAGGAGAGCACGAGAAAATAAATAAATAAAGGTATATAGTTACTTTGGGTTAGTCTCAATACGCAGCCCCATCCCGGGGCGCCTTCTTCCGTGCTCATTTGCAGCATTAGTCACTTTTTCCATTAGAACCCCTTATTCTAAGGGGATTTATAATGTATCTGTAAAATTGTCTGCAGGCTTTGCTTGGCATCCGAGCTCTCGATCCCTGCACAGAATGTAAAGAAACTGCAGTTACTTGATTTATTGGGGCAGGGCATGGGGAAGGAGGGGTTTTTTTTCCATGCTCTGCTCGGTGCCTTCGCTGCACGGCCCGTTCCTGCTGCGGGAAACCCTCCCCATGGGGCAGCTCACTGGGAAAGGAGCAGGGCGACGACATTTAAGCACTTTCCCTCCCTGAGTCCCAGCCCCTCTCTGTGGTTTCTCCCCATGGTCCACCCAGTCCAGGGTCCTGCTGGCGGGACACTGCCATACAGCAAAGGTTCTCAAATCCTGCCTTTGGGAAGCCTTTTCCAACCCTAATTTCTATACATTACAATTCTCAACCCTCCAAGCAGGCTCCCTGCAGGGTCCAGGATTTTTTCTTTTGCTGAGTTACACTTTTCCTCTGCCCCATTCTGCGCTCTCACCAGTCACCAACTTCTTTGGGAGCAGATACAGCAAGGACTCATGCGTTTGGTTCCTGCCTTTTCTCCAGGCAAACCCTCCCGGTGCAGTTTGCAAACACTCCCCCACGCGCTCGCTCAGCTGTTTGCACCTAATCACAAAACCATCTCCAAGCAAAACCATCTCCAAGCACCAGGGAATTTTAATTTTCCGTTTTGGTTTTTGGAGGGTGGAGGAAGGGAAGGAGGCTCTTTGGTTTTCCCATTCATCCTACATAAAAAGCCCCAGCAAAGACCCAAAAAGCAGATAACAGAATATAGAATTTCTGGTAAAGAAACACGGAGTGTGCTGCAGAATTGGAAGTCCCACAGCCCAAATCTTCATCCTATTTTTTTGGGGTCAGAGACAAAACATTCACTGACCATTGAAGCACCGGGATGTCACCCCTGGGACTTAATATGGGTGACACGATGCTTGACAACATACAGGGAAGAAGATGAAGAGTTCAAAGTATCAAATGGAGAAGAGCAGAGACATGGGAAGAACAAAGGAAGTTCACATCATCATCATTTATTGATGAACCTGGCCTGATCACTCCAGGGTTTTGTGTTAACAGAACCCACCATGAGCAGCAGCAAAGGCTGCAGGTCACTTGGCCGTACTCAAGTGTAAATGATGCGACCGTCCCAAGACGAGGTCTGCAAAAATCATCCAAAAAATGAGGCTTCAGGAGGCACTTGCTGGGAAGCAGCCAGGCTCTCCTGCCCTCACCCCCTTGGAGCAGAGCTCCAGGAATTCCCTCCCCATACTTGACATTTTTCCATCTCCACCAGTTCACCCAGCAAGTGCCATGGGAAACCGCTCGGGCTGAGGCGTCTAAACTTGCTTAAGAATGAGCCAAACTGCTTCTTTTCTTCCAGGAGGAGGGTCTTAAGGAAAATAAAATGCTGGGGGTTCTTTGTCCCTGTATCTTGGATACGAGAAAACTCCCACGCTTGTCAGGAACAAGAGCGGTACCAGCAGCTCGTGGGTTTCTTTCTTTTCTTTTCTTATTCTTTTTGTGTGCGTGTGAGAGAGTTTGCTTTAAAGCAGCCTGACACACTGACAGGTTTAAGAGACAGTGTTCAGATACCAAATTCAAAAGTAATGCCGGGTACGGCTTCTTTCTTCTGTAATCACGGGTGAAAAATCAAAGAAATAATCCAGCAGACTAAATATACTCCCGAGCCATTCAGCCCGCTCATAAACACGCCTCCCGGTACGCTTTGTGCAAAGAAAAAAAGACAAAACAGAACAAGCCAAACTTCTCTGCCCTATTTTGTTTAACTAAAGACAAATCTTCCACGGGCAGCTCCTGCCCGCGCTGGTCGCAGTTAATGGGATTGCGTTCCCAGCCCGCTCCCGTTCAGGTTTAGGCTGCATTTAAAAACTAACTGGTTGCGATTTTGCAGTTTCTCCGAGTGAGAGGTTCCCATTCTCCTCCAGGGAGCTTCCTCCTCGGAGCCTTTTCACCAAAATAAACGTGTGGGGCGGCGAAGAGCTCCCAAACGAGGAGTTTTAACCAGATCAGCCCTCAGCGCTCGCTCGCTGTCCGGGAGAACTTGGGAGGCAGCGGGTCCTGTCCCGCACACCAGCCCAGCACACTGCCCACCTGCATAAACCGCGTGAAATTAAGTCTAGAGACGCTGCCGGGTCCTCTTTAAGGCTGCAGGACCCTAAAGCCCATGAGCTGTTGACCCAAACCTGGTCCCAGCTGGATGCGGAGCCCCCGAAACAACCCGAACCCCCCCCGAGCTTTGTCACCCCGCACTGGGATGTCGCAGGGGTCCTGGGGAATGCGAAGCTGGGCTCGCAGTGGGTGACACTCTCGCAACACCACTAAGTTAAAACATATAGATCACACACAAACAAAGAAAAAGAAAGAAAGAAAGAAAGAAAGAAAGAAAGAAAGAAAGAAAGAAAGAAAGAAAGAAAGAAAGAAAGAAA
>JAVCKT010009242.1:0-18586 GCA_032273925.1 Rhynchotus rufescens | reverse complement strand
TAAAAAGCTCTGAGGGGAAAAAAAAAAAAAGAAAAATGGGTAAATAATTTCTGCATTGTCTCCAATAGTGCTGGGGAGGTGGGAGGAGAGGTCACCATGTTTCAGACAAGAGGTGAGGGACGTCTCCGATATCTGTATGTTGGTACTTGCCCAAGTTCCTGTGTCTGTCAACTCCTTGTGGCCTGCACAGAGCCAGCGTGGAGGGTCGCCTTGGCATTGCGTTGGATTTTGAGTCACTTGAACGTCACGGATCATGTGTCGTGCTCATCGATGGCCGCACAAAGAGATGGCTCTGAAGGTCTTGTCAGTCCTGTCCCTAAAAAGACCATGTCCCATCAGAGTAGGGGACGAGGGAGGCTTGAGCTGTTGTCTGCCCTGGTTTTGGGCTATTTTAATGCCCCAAGGAGAGCGCTGGGCGCAGGGCTGTGGGACAGTTGCAGTGGGAGAGATGATGCCTCCTTTCCCCAGCCGTGTCCGTGTCCTGACTGCCCGGCTGGAGCCCTCACATGGAGCTGGCAGTGGTGTCAGTGTCCGTGCGCTGGGCTTCACCCCTCTGCCAACCCGTTTGTATGAAACACGTAGGGGAATGGTGCAGCTCTGACACCTCCTTTTCCTCTAGATGGTTTGGTCAGCACTGGCCCTGAACTTGGAGGTGAGGGTGGCAGGGATAGTTTGGCAGTCCTAATAACAAAATACTAGGTATTTGTATTTGGTATGCAGGATGGAGGTGGTCTTGTTGTGCTTGTATCTTGCACTGGAAAGGTTTTTGCTTTGCTTTTTGCTGAAAAGGTGCGTTTTTGTGGTCAGCTGGACTCCATCCTTTGCAGTAGGGTATGGCACAAACTTGGGGAAAGGGCCAGTGTCTGGGATAGTGCGTCCTGTGAGCAGGTGCACCCATTCGTCCATGTTTAACAGAAAGGAGCAGCCCTGGGATGGTGGAGCCTTCTCCAGATTTGAAATGGCTCCTTGAATACTGTGAGGAAATAAAAAGCCTATGTTTGGCCCTTGATGCTAAGAAGACATAGAAAAATTGCCTCATGTGGAGGGAAACAGACACCTTGAGGTGACTCATCCAGCTACTGATCTATGCCTTCCTTTGGCTAGCTTGAGTGCCCATAGATATATGTGGTTTAGTGAAAAATTGTAACCCTTCCCCCAGCGTAAGAGTCCTGGATGATCAGCACAGAGTTTGTGCTGACCTCTGTGTTGCCCTGTCCGTGCTCTTGTTAGTACCTGGGTTTGCCCAAGCATGTGCACCAGCTCAACCTATGGATAATGTCGCAAACATCTTCCAGGATAAGTTTTCCCAGACAAGGCTGACTTAGCATCTTATCCTAGAAAAAATCAGTAAAAGACAGAGGAGAAAAAAAACAACCTTGCAGCTCTACAGAATTAATAGCTTAGGAGCACCATCTACTACTGTCAGGGAAGCCTTAGATAAGGAACAATATTAATTGTAACTGCTCCCAAGCAGATCATAGAGGCTGCTGCTTTGCTGTCTTGTCATGAAGAAGAAAGATTTTCTTCCTTAAAAGTTCAGTAATTGAAGAGTTTCCTTTGCTATTTTTGTGAGTGCCAGTAAGTGATGTTTCCTGGAAATTTTCCCCCAACACTATAAATACCACCCTGGGGCTTACAAGGGTGACTCAGTTTGGGAAGTTGAACGCCAGGCACTTCCTCAATACTGCCAAGCAGCCCCCAGGCAGAGTGCAGAACTTCTGCAAAATGATTAATTCTATATTGGTTTTTAAAACTGCAGTACAATTAAGCTCCTTTTCAAAAACTGAACTTCTGTTGCTCAATCTTACCTTCCTGTGCCTGTCATGTTAGAGACGAATGCGTGGGGGTGGAGGAGACAAATCTGAAGTAGGCTTTGGCTCTAAAAAGTCAGTTGTAAATGGCATTTTGAGGTTCCATAGTTTCCTCACAGTAACGGACATATCAAATAGACCCAACTGACATTCCTAATTGCTGCTCTTTACTGTCCTGGACAAAGATCATTCTGCAGATCTTGGTTTTTGTTGTTGGGTCCCGGCCTCCTCTTAGTCATGCTTTCCAACCTTGTTTCCTCTGCCATTTGAGTGCGAGTTGAATCCTTTGTAATTCCTCATGTGATACTCAAGGAAAAAGAGGACTTTGCTGACTGAATCGCCTCTGCAAGTACAGAAGAAAACTTGCACTGGGAGCTTGTTTCTGACACAGCTGCCTTGAAGATAAGCGAGTATGTAAAGACAAGAGGCAATGTATCAGAGAAGTGTGGTAGATGAAATCAGAGCTGAACTATATCTCCTCTCACTTAAGTGTTGACATGAGACCACATAGTTGTAGTGGAGGGTCCTTCCAGCAGAACAAGCAGTTGGGTTTATAATGTGAGAATCCTTGACCGACTTCTCTTGGTACATGAGGTACTCAGTCTGGGCGTGCAAGAACAAGGCACCTTCCCCCAGCAGGGAGAAATGAGTTGGTGATGGGAGAAGGGTTGCAGATTGGTAGATCTCCAGCTGCATCTCTGTAGGTTTCACTGAATTGTTCACTCCCCTCATTAGGGACAAGAGTCTTTCAGATAGCTGCAGGAATGATTGTTTTGACTATGCTGAAAAACTCTGGTATTTCAAACATTTGCCTATTCCAGTGAATCATTCTCGTTGGCCAGACTGAAAATACTTTAAATGTAGCAACTACTCCAAGACAAGAGTTATGTGGCATGGCCAGAGCTGAGCTCTTTTGCCATACAATCACTGTTGGACTTGTTAGAAAAATTACTGCTGCAACCACTGTGTTTCCACATTGAGTATATGGTGCACTCGAGATATTAGTGAGCTAAACTAATACAGGAATCATTTGTCTTGTTATGCTTCTCACATTGGAAGACCATCGTCTTCCTGTTTCTCATGTGATAACATACATATTGATATTTAGTGCAGCCTGTTTCTGTGTGTCCAGAAGTGCTTTTGGTTGTTATCCCTTTTGTCCCATTGGGAATGTGTTGTGTATCTGTGATAGGGAAACAAATAGAAGATGAGGTAGTAGTGAAAGATGAGTTTTTATTTGCCATGTTGATTTTTATTTTCTCAAGAGATAATATGCTTCTCTAATATCTCATGCAAGTTGGCCATCCAACTCAGCACGGTCTCTGGAGCTGAAATAGTCTATTTTAGGAATTTGTAGTCTAAGTCACGTACTCATGTTTGGTGAACACTGCCAAGTATTTAAGTGTCCAAGTGCTATGAATTCCACCTGTGAAAGTGGAGGTAACGAAGCTGGAAAATCAGTGCCTAAATTTCAAGACCAAAAAGTCACATTTCATCTCTTGAAAGTACAGTTGTCACAAACAGGAGTCTGCAAGAAGGGAATTATGAGGCTCTGTATTTATTTGGTCTCTTACTACCTAACCAAATATGCTTAGTTTACAAGTCCAGAGATCATTTTTCTAACAGACCACTCCAGCAAATGTGGTTCTGATCTTGAGAATCAAACTCTGTGTCTTTATTTTATTTTTCTCCGTTTGCTTTTTTGTGATCCAAGAGCGGTGATGAAGGTTCTGGGAATTTGGTCAGTGACTGGGATGGAATTGAAATCAGAGCTTTCTCTTGTAGCAATTTTGGCTCAGTCATGCACACAGAAATGAAAGCTCTTTAAAAGAGGAGCCGGAAAACTCATGAGGCATCAGAAGAAGCAGAAAGATGCATCTTATTTATATAAGCATTTAATTGCAAAATCTTTTGGCTACTTAGGAACATCATTAGTCAAGTCTGTTGGAAGTTGAAGAATGTCTATTTGTGGAGACCAGGGGAAGGTTTGATCATCTCAGATTTCTTACCTTTTTGTTTTTCTTTTCCTCTATTTCAAGTAGTAAACGATTAAAACGGGTGTGTGTTTTGAAAAGGAGTTTTCCAAAGAGAGCTGGGTGGTTTTATGCTTCTCATTTTTTAACTCTTTTATGTGGAATAATCAGAATTTGCAAGTGGGCCAAAAACAACAGAGCTTTTGTTGCTGGCCCTAGAATTTTAGCATGGCATCTGAGCAACAAGGTCTGTTTTTGTCTTGTCTTGTTGTCCTTCATTCCCTGCTACTGCAGGTCCTGTTTTGCTCTGAGACTTAGGCAGCCCCATTGCCATGAAGTTAGGCCAGCAGTGGCTACAGAGAGTGGATTTGCACAAATGCAGCTGTCCGGAACTTGCAAATAACTTTGTTATTTACACACAAGGTAGAACTGAATCCAGATCCTTCTTGTCTGGTCTGGCTCAGGAGTGCCAATATGAAAACAAACAAAAAAGCAATAAAAAAACATAATCTGAAAGGGGAAAGCATTTTTAGCTTTCGCCAGTAGCTCCAGTTCTTGTTGGGAGGAATCTGCACCAGGATACAGATGTGTTTACTGTGCAGATGCCAATTTTATATCATCATATATAAGGGCTTTTTTTATATTTGTTGGAAAATAAGAGATTTCTGTCTTTGATTAAATATATTCCTGTTAGGATTTGGAAGCTGTGTTCCCAGCAGGCTTATTCACATACTGTACTTCAGCTGTGGGCTTATCTTAACTGGCAGGGGGAAAAGTTTCTTTCTCGGTCAGCTTGCATGTGGAGACTAGTGATAGGTGAAATCTCCGTTAAAGCTGAGCATTCCTAGCTCTCATGTGAGTTACCATCTCCATTTCCTTTGGATCTTTTTAACAGGAAAAAATTACAAATTACAATGATGTCTCCGACCAGATAGAGCATGTGAGCTTCTTGAGCTGAGAGAGCAGCTTTAGCCCTAATGAGATCCTTAAGGAGCTTCCCAGATCTCCTGACCAGTAAGGCAATGATTGCAATGCAGATGTGCTGCAGGAGTCGGATCTGTCAGCTGGCTCTGGTCTGTGCTGGGGACTTAGGATGTTGCTTTGAATGTCATGGTGAAACCTGAGCTGTTTCTTATCAGGTTGACATGTTCTTCATTGTCATCAGTACCTGGTAGGCCAGATACTGCTTTTCAGACTCATTGACACGTTGCCTGTAGCATATACCATGTCATCAATCTCCCCGTGAAGTTCTAAGTAAACATCCCTGGGTGGAATGAACAGATCATCTTAGTGACGTTTCTTGTCATCTCAACTGTAATTCATTAAAAATTTAATGATTCTTTTGCTCTGGAGGGGAAAAAAAGAAAGCTGGCGCCTTCCTTTAAAGTTTCTGTCTTCTGTATTGTTTGGTGATTTTTGTTTTGTTTTGAGGGTTTTGATTTTTATTTTTGAGGAAATCAAGTTGATAAACTGAAAGAAAAACATCTTTTAACAAAAGCTTGAGTGCTTCTGAGAACATTTTAAACAAGGATGACTAGAAATGACCTTTCCATCCTGGAGCCAACTTTGAGTGTATTCTCCCTTCGGCATTTCTAATGATAGACTTTCCATCTGGTCTTTGCTTAAAAGCTAAGATACAACTTTTTTTTTTTTTTTTTCACATTAAAACTGTGCATACTCTAAAATTAATCTCCTTGATTGTTTCACTCCAGGAGAGGAGTACAGACAGGCTGGGAATATTTGTTTATTTTTAGTAATTTCATTCAGTCCCCCTAACAGAAGATCCCTTTGGACCCAAATCATACAGTTTCTGATTTGGAGGGGAACCTTGGATTTCTCTCTGATTTAAAGGAAGTTAAACCTTTTAGAGAAGATTTTGAACAGAAATGGATGAGTTGTCGGTGACCCTGTCAGAGGGCATGATCCAGATCAGTGTGGGGGGCTTTGTGGTCATGTTAACTGCTACTGGTATTACTGTTGTTCTCAATATTGCAGATTCCCTAGTCTGCAACATGGTAATCAACAGTTTACCATGTTGATTCCCCCAGAGCTGAATGTGCAAGAGTGAAATCCTGGTAAATGAATGCTTTGGGGAATGCTTTTGGGCGCTCGTGGGATGTACCACATGGGGCCATTCAGCCTCTTCTCAACAGAAGCATTGGGGCAAGCACTTGAACTGATGTGGTGCTTAGCAAAGCATTTTGACGTGTGTCTAATTTGATATATGCTTTCTGCATCCTGATGGGACTTAACATTTAAGCGTGTTCTCGAGCTTAAGCGTGTTACTGACTCTGTGCCACATGCCATCATGTGCATAAGCGTGAATGAAACGTTTCTCTGGATCAATATGGAAACTCCAGAGCCGCATTTTCTTTCTCCTTATGATACAAGTCATTACTGAATGAGGTCTTGTGCCCTCTCCTGCTCTCTCTTTTCCTTTTCTCCTCTTCAGCCTTCCATTTGACGAAGGCCTTCATCATCTGTAGCTGTGAGGGGAACGGCAGCAGATAAGCCCATGAGCAATTTGTGTTGCTATGAAGGACTGGGTATGAGGCAAACACCTGCACATATGGTTTCTAGACATAAGACTACTCTGTAGAAAAACAGGGGTGGTTTGGGGCTCTTGGCAGATGGATGCTCTGCGAAGGGAACTGGCCTTTTTGTTGCAGGTTCTTCTGTTGACCCAAAGCCATTAAAACAATGGGAGGGAGAGAAAGGATGTTGCAAATAATGGAAGAGAACAATTCTGGCACATGGAGCTTCCTCTTCAGAAAGCGGCTTTTCCCCTGGGGCCATATATCTTGCATCTTATGGGAAGGAAATCTTACAGTATAAAAGGAAGTCTGAACTGCTTAGCAATGAATTTAAAAGCCTAGAAGTTGGATTCCTTTTATGAAGTGATAATATGGGTCCTGTTCCAGTATTTTAGAGAAGCTCTTTTAAGATGCATCTCCAAAAATAGGAGAACTATGGGAGTAGTTTCTTTAAAATAATATTTGTGTGTGGCTTATGTTAATATTCCTGCACCCTTAGGGGATCTGTGCACAGCGAAACTGAGGTACTTAAAGAACAAAAGCAACGGAGACAATATCTTCAGTCAGCGCTGCTCACCAGGACAACGCAGGGAGGAGGATGCCTTTAAGTTTCTGGCGCTGACGCAGGTTCAAGTGGTCTCAGGGCTGTCCTCCCTTGCACGCGCCTACGCCGTCTCCTGAGGGGCTGCCCTGCCTCCAAGAATAGCTGGCACGTCACAGTGCTCCAGTTAGGCCCGGTTTCCTCGCCGCAGCTCCCGCGCTGGCGCCGCTGAGGGAAGGCGGCAGCGCCTCTTCTGCTGGCTTCGCCCTCCGAAGGAAGGGTTATGCCATGGGGCCTGCTCTTGTGCATATACAACTCTGTTTCTCGGTAAAAAAATAAGGCTTGGCCACGTCTTGCCAGACCTTTAGCCCCGCTGCTAGGCTCTTCCCTTTCCCATTCCCGAGGGAGTGAGCAGAAGGGCGAAATTGGGGCCGATTTTCTTTGTGCAGAAATGGTGAAGTGGGCCAGGTAGTTGCAGTGAGCATATCCAAGTAGACATATTTTATGCAAAACCTAGCAAGTTAACAACAAAAACGAGAAAAAAAGAGTGAGAGACTGAGTACCAGTCTCTCTCAGGGTACCAATGCAACTGACTTTGCATCAACCAGAACCTTTCCTAAGCTGCAGAGTAGATAATTGAAGGGGAATTTTTTATAAAGGCTAAATTGTGTATGGGCATGAAAAATTCAGCAGGGAATTTAAGCCATTTCCAAACCACATGAAACATTAAACATTTCAGGCAAGAATAGCTTGAAGATGGTGTGCATCATCCCAAGCTTTAAACAGTCATTGGATTTTTGTCTTGCAAATGTTAATATATAGTACAGGAGAGAAAAAGCAGGTTTTTTCTTTCTCACAGTGGGTACAGACCCTCATGGAAAGATTTTGCTTGCTCACCTGGCACATACATTTGTTTACCCATCCTAGTTGGACAATTTTAGTTGCAGATTATTCAAGAACCAAAAGAATAAGGATCAATACCATAATCACAGTATGCTGTTCTGTGCTTGTGATCGTATAGAGCCTGGGGCTCTAGTTTGAATGGCTCTTAAACTAGCCATTTAAATCCATTGGAATTAAAGATTTTAATCAAGCAAGGTGTTAATCATCATGGTACAATTTGATATCTGTGGCCTGCTAAGGACAGAGACCAAATCTTGCAATTTCTTTAAAGCAGAGAATCCTGCTCTCATATGGTCTTCAACAGATCATGGGATACTGGATTTTTATAGCTAGGTTATAAGTGTGTTTTTTCAGGACTTCTTTTCTATAGAAAGATAAATGTTGGCTAATTGCAGATCATTCTCAGGTGTGTTCTTGATTTCTTTGTGTTTCCTTGACAGTGCAGATACTCAAACACTCCCCATTTTCTCTTTGAATCAGGTCATTTTCCTCTTGAGTGTCTTTCACTAAGGAAATGGGGCTGTGATTGTTTAAATCCTTGAGAAATGAGCTTTGCTTTTGGAAGAACTACAAGAAACCATAAAACAGTTACCTGGGATGACTGGATGCAGCAAGGCATATGTTGCAGTACTGCAGTGATACTGGTGATACGTGAAACCTGGTGGTGGGACTTTGCAGAGCTATAGTTGTCTCTTATTTTCTAGACAGTAGGGCCACCTTTCTGTCAAGGTCATCTTCTTGTAGTAAGGCTTGTTCTCCCAGAAAGCTTTATACCCTTAAATATCTCCACATACCCTCCCACCAGGGCACACAGCATGCTTGCTCACCCTTTCGCTGTGAAAATGCCATGTTACATTGTATTGCAGCAGCACACACGTTTTTGGATTGAGATGAGAATAGTGATAGTTCTTGGCTGCAGGGGCACCATATGGGTCATGGGGAAGAGGTTGTCCAAGTGCTGGGTAGAATGATAGAAGTCTGCTACAGAGAGCACCAGCCTTTGAAGGAGCTGAGCTTTTTTCCTTGCTGTATTTTAGGAAAGAAGTAAAGACGCTAACTCCAAAATTTTCCAAAATTAGTCCAGAATGCACTAATAAACAACTGTGAATTCCGTAGGTTTTGTGATTCCTTAAGAGAGTCACATGATATTAGGATATTGCTGCAATATCCTGCAATTTCCCAAAGCACCTGCTTGGGCTCTGTCTATCTCTTGGTACTCATTAGTGAAGTAAAGCTTAAAGATGCTCCTCTTCCTGTGGCATCTTCTGTCTAAGGAGGTCTAATCCTACATCTCACTAATGCAGGGTCTTCTCTTTGAAGGTGAGACCAGCCATCCACTCATTTCCAATCATGCCAAGTGCTCTTGTCTTCATGTTCCCTGCTGTAGGCCTGGCCTTCCAGCACGGAGAGGCACCAGCCCTACAGCAAGCAACGTGTTTCTGCGTTGCTCACTGCAGATACCAGGCCTAAGAACAGCATCGAGATTTGAGTCCTCTAGAAGATATATCTTCTTGTTCCCTGAACACATACTCAAGCAATATGTACCTTTTAAAATATTTTTTATAAGCTTATTAATATTGGGTGGAGATGGAGAATGTAGATCAGTCAGTCTGAGAACAGTATATTTATACTTCACTGCAGTATGGTTGAGGGAAGCAAAGTCAGAAAAAATGAAAATACGTTTCTCACCTAACCTAATCGAATTTATTGCCTTCATCTGTCTAGCGAGGAGCTCTGAGGTAAAAAACAAAACTAAGAGTCAAGTTTTCAGAAATCTGGCCTTGAAGCTCTAGCAATATGTTACTAGAGTTTGCTATCGTTTATTTTTTTCCACAGCATTTTTTACAAAATCAAATGTCTGGCTTTTCAAACAAAACCACAATCTTTGCAGAAGATTTTCATTTCCTTCCACGTTTTTCCTTTTAACCATATCCACAAATATTTCAGTAATTCATTTTCTCCAGGCTTGGTTAAAGATAAAAGTTTTATAATTCAATCTGAAAATGATCTTGCCCAGTTTCTCCACAGCAACTGATTTCCCTGGCTTTTGGAGTGATATTTTGCCATGGCACCCCCTCAGTTACTGCACGAGTACCCTAGTACATTTTCTTGGGAGTGGAAGCCCTGTACACTGAGCTGTGATGCTAATAGAGCTACACAATTGATTGACTATCTTCTTGAATGGTAAGGAGCCTAAGATGTGTGTTTGAGTGGCTACCAATATCATGATGAACCATAGGAAATGAAGGTGGAAGCCCCGTTTTCGCTGAAAAATGGTGCAGGTTCCCCAGTGCCACCATTTACACCCAACTTTTGTTCTCAGAATAGACAGTGTGCCAGGGTTTGTTCAGGGAGTGAATTTTATTTTAGTGAGTGTGTCAGTGTCAAGAATATGAATATGGTTCAGATCTAGTTGAAGTTCTTTCTATGCCTCTCCAATTCACTTCTACCTCTCTGCCTTTTTGCAGCTTTCAGAAGTGCCCATAAGGCCTAACTCCTTTATACCATCCTTTTTCCTTGCTAAGCAGGTCCTCCCTCACATGATTTAAGATGCTTCTGATGGAAAGTGACACAAAAATGTGCAACACCACTTTCTGCTTTCATTTTTCCTAGCACAGTTCTCTGAGCTCTGACTGGCAGAGGGGTGGAGAGGTGCTTGGCAGGGGATTTTGCAGGATGTAGAGAACATAAATGGAGTTACTTCTTGAAAAACTCAGTTTAGCATCTTGTTTCCATCTTGTGTCTGTGAATAACTTGCAAGCCAGGAAGTTAGTGTAAGAAAAGCTCAGCTACTTTGCTGAGTTGTGTGAAAGGGGTATTCAAAGAGAATTCCTGCTTAAAATATGGTGATAACTGTGTGTAATTCCTTTTCTCCTCTTTGGTACTCACTTAGCTGGATCACATGACATTTATAGCAGGTACCACCCAAGGGAAACAAGGTACCCTCTGCATAAAACATCATGGAGTACAAATTATTTACTTTGAAAGAAGAAGAGAGAAAAATATTCTGTTTATGCAACATGTGGTTACATCTAAACAATTAAGGATTAGGGATGTAATTTATTATTTGACTATTAAATTGGTGGGAAACAAAAAGAAAAGGATTTATAATATGAAGAGTTTCACATCATAAACTATTGCTTTTCAGCTCCTCAGTAGCATTCAGTAATAGTGGCAGGCAGGAGAAAGCCAGTGCTCTTTGTGTTGCAGAAAACAGTGCACCAAGACACAACTGATGAAGACACATGTTCTGCTTTAATATTTCCTGTGTGTGGATATTTATAAGAGTTGCATGGGAAGGGTGGAAAAAGAGGAACTGAACAAGCCAATTGAGAAATCAGCTTTTTGATCAGTTGATCTGTGAGCTTATTTGCATTTCCCGTTGGTGTTTTTGTTCCAATATTTCAATCCTTGAAGACTGTGTAGAGTTTAGAGCCTCAGGGAGGCCACTGACCCGGGAGGCTTCAGGCCCCAAACCAGATTGGTTTTGATTGTGCCGGGCAATAAGAGCCGGGGGAATAGGTTTTAATCCGAGGGAAAATGGTCTCTTTCAACAACTTCAGTGTCTTCCTTTAGTAAATTAAAGGATATATCAAATCTTGTCAGGAGCTCTTAGCAGTGGCCAAATGAGCTTAGCGCTATAATCTACTGAGCAAATAAGTAACTGTTTTGGTTTTGTTCGGAGCTGGGCATGTTGCTGCTGGTGTGTGGCCTCCTGAGGGGATGGAACCTCCAGGACCGTTTGTGCTTAGCTGTGTTGTCTTTGCAGCAGGTAGTGGTTGAAGTCTCCCGTGAGAACCAGGGCCTGTGATCGTGAGGCTGCTTCTAGCCGTCTGTAGAAGCTTCATGGACTTCCACTTCCTTACCAGGTGGCTTCTAGTAAACACCCACAGCAGTGTCTCCCACGTTGTCCTGCCCTTTAATCCTTAGACCTAAACTCCCCACTCACTCTTCATGCACCCTTAGGCAGAGCCAGATACCTCCCAATCACTCACGTGGCGAGCAGCTCTGCCGCCTTGTCTTCCTGGCCTGTTTTTCCTAAAAAGCACATAGCCATCCATGGCATCACTCCAGGCATGCAAGCTATTCCACTGTAGCTCTGTGACTGCAATGAGCTCGTGGCCCTGTGATCTCCACAGATCTCCACTTCCTCCTATATTCCCTGTGATGTGTGCATTGGTGTACAGGCATTTCAGGGAGGCAGTTGAGCCTACAGGCTTCCCAGGAGGTTTCCTTCCAAAACCTTGTTGCCAACAGCAGCTACTTGTTAACCTGCAATATCCATCTCCTCTTCACATCCTTTCCCCTCAACATCAGGTTTGAGAAGGAAGCAAGCTGAGCTCCTAGACCCTTGACCGACATCTCTAGGGCTCTGAATGTTTGATGTTCTCCAGTTTGGTGGTGTTAGTGTCCACCTGGAAGAGCAGCAGTGGGTTGTAGCCTGCAGCCTGGACAAGGCTTGGCAGTCTCTCCAAGACAGAAGCATGAATAATTAGAAGAATAAGTAGAAGAATCAAAATGCAGACTTCTTTACAGATACCTTTTACTCATGGCATGTATTGTAAGTGTAGAGCCTGTATGACATTTTGAGTAATGTGCATGGGAGAAGAAATCTTTTGTATAAATCTTGTCTGTGTCTCATCTGCTTCGACCACTGGGGCCATGGAACATGGATTGCATTCTGCTGGGAAGGATGATGCAGATAGGTGTCTTTGGGCACCAGCTGATTAAAAATGCAGCCTTAGCAAATAAGCATTGTTTTCATGTCAGGGTTGTTGATAAGGGACGTGAGTGTGGCTGAGGTTTTGCATAATTTGGGGAGCTAAGCCTTTGGTTCGTAGCCATGTGCTAATTTACTGCCTTTGAAGGTGTCCTGAGCGGGAGGTTATCGAGTTCTAACGTGAACCAAAGATGGATGGGATTTTCCCCATCGGTGACCACAGGCTGAATGAAAGATCTGTATACTGGGGACTAAAAATAGCACCTGTTTGTGGTAAATAAAATTGTTCAAGAAAAGCTGAGTCATCTGACGTGAGCCTTGCCGGGCTGCCAGCTCTTTGCTCGCTGTGGCCATGCCACGCTGAAAGGGTTTAGGCTGGGGGTTTAGGCAGTTCCAGTCGCACTGAAGGACCTGGGTTTGTCTATGCCGTGATAAAGGCACAGGTACCTCCTGCACGTTAATGGTCAGGTACGTCCAGAGTTGAGCACACCCTTGGAGCACCTGAGAGCGGTATTGGAGGGTGGCTTTGCAGCCTGAAAGGGGACCAAGGTGGCCCCTGAGCTGCTGTCTTGGCTCTAACACACAGGCCAGGAGAACCAGCCTTAGATCAGCCCGCTGGCGCGCTTCCACGCGGCTCCTTCCTCCCCATCGGAGCCTCATCTGCTGCCTCTGAAAGCTTTTGTAGCTTATTCTGGCTCTGGCAACACTGGAATAAATCCAGAGCGATTCCAGTGGAGCTATTTTGGATTTACGTTTGTAGTAGGAATTGCACCGAGAGGTTTTAAGTTAATCCCACGGTCATTCTCCCTCTGTATATTTAAACACAGAAGTTAATTAACATTTGAAAGTTTCACAGGCTGCTGCTTTCATCGTCCCGGGGAGCTGCAGCAAAAGCGACAGGCTGGCGTGGTGCAGATGGGGAGCAATCCCAGGGAATTGTTCCCGACTGATCCCGGGGGCTGGAATACGTGGATGATGCAGGTGAAGGCTGAGATGAGGAAGTATGAGCTGCCTTGGTACATGTTGCCTATTGACTTTCCATGTAGTAAACAAAATTACCCGATGATTGTTGGCGGGTGTTTTTTATTTGGAGCGCATATTTTAAGCAGGGCTGCGATTCATAGCCCTGAACTGTAGGGGACTAATGTTCCTGTTCTCCAGCTGGGAGAAACTAATTCAACATCTTGTGTTGTAAACACTCACTCATTTTAACTGATTACACCTTCAATGTTCCTCAAATCACTAAAATTACTAATTGCTATTCCTTACACATCAGAGAGTGAATCCTGAATAATTAACCCCAAATAAAATTAGATGAATTGGCCCTTTTAATTAGAATCCCTGCTGCTGTTTATTCTGAGCTTCCTTTTCTTACTGTTAAGAGACTTTTAGAATGATTAAAACTGTTTAAGACTTAAACAGTCAGTGACCTTTTAATACAATATAAATCCATAAAAGCAATATTTCAGCTAGCAGGTGGTGAAGTAAATTTTTAGTGCAACTACCTGACAGATTCAGTATTCCTTTTTTTAAATGCTGAGAATGAAATTAGCCAGTTGTTTTTTTTGTTGTTGTTGGTAGTTTTTTTCTTCCTGCTTATTAATATAATATCTGATTATCAAAAGTAGTTCAAATGGTGGGATTAGTGATTGGTAAGAGTGGCAATTTAGACAGTGTGTTTGGTTGGTGGAACTGCCTTGTTATAGCAGTCACAGGCCAGATTGGTGTAGTTAGGTAGACTGTCTAGTTGCATGTAGTCATTTAATAGCTTCGTAGGTGCACATGTGGTGTCCAGCTAGCTCTCATGACCTGTTTTTGTGTATTTTTCTTGTCCAGGGTTATGTGGATAGCCAGGTGGATATACAAAAGTAGTCATTTTGGAGACTTACAGGTTTGGAGGATGCATGGTTTGGAACAGGATGCATGTTCACATCTGATGGTCTCCAGGTCACATCTAGTGACCTAGTAATTCTCTGTAAGATGTTTTTCACTGTCACTTTTGTGACAGTGGAGTGGAATATATTCCATATAACTGGAAATAACTGCAGGGTATTGTATTTGCTATTGTGGAATATAGTTATAGGAGAGGAGTTTACAGTGACCTCAATCAAAATACTTTTAGCCCAATGCCAGACGATGTAGGATCTAAGCTAAGGTCTTAATCATTTCTCCATAAATAACCCTCAAATTGCAAATTTTGGCTCGCTGCAGTAGAAGTTAAATATTTGACCAGGCAATGGAAGCCAACCGTACCCCAATGCAGGCCCTTTGGCTCAGGGCTGGAGCACCCTGAGAGCATTTAGTTTCATTCCGTTCTGAGTCGGGGAGAGCTTTGTTCTTCAGGTGATTCAAACTGTCTCTGAACCAGCCTCAAGACTCAGAAATGACCCAGTTGATGATGATAAAGGGTTACTCTTGTTTTGAAGGACAAAAATGAGAAACATCTGGGCATGTAATCTTCAGATGTCAGCCAGAGATCTGGGAACACCAGTGTGAATCCTGTCTCGTTACTTGATAGATTTCATTAAGTTATTGTTTCAAAGAAAAATATGATGTTTTGCTTTTCTGAGGGTTTTTCCCCCGCATGGTCTCTTCTTACTAAACGAGTGGGACCTTCTACATGTCTGGAAGTTTCAAAGCTGCAAGTTCTTTTCATGTCTAAACAACAGTGTCAGTCAATGGGGGAGGCAATTGCTCTGTTGCAATTTGTTTGTTGACTTGCAGTTGCATCTCCCCCAAAACAAAGGCTGGAACCATAGGGGCTTGATCGTGCAAAGAAAACTTAAGTGCACTTAAGAATTTGAGGGTTGGACTGGAAGCCAGAAATGTGTTTGGTGCATGATGCTGGAGGTTTATTTCAGTTTGTCCTTGCACCCATAAGGCAGCAGGCATCCAAAGACAAATATCAGAGTTTCTGTTCAGCTTAATAAGCTTGTGCTCGCGTAGGGTCTGTTAAGGCTTTGAGCAATTCTTTATTTGTACATTTGGAAAGTTCCACAATGAAATGCTTAAATCGCTTTGGGAAAGTGCAAGGAGAAATTTTGAGGGGGAGGTTATAAACCTTGCAAATGCATTTGCATGGCACAGATTTGAGTGAAGCCAGGAGACGTGCCGGGCCCTGGGGGACGTTTTCCAGCAGAGCTGTGGTTGACTGACGTAATTCTTCTCTTCTAATGACTCAATTGTAACATATTGGGAGAAGGAATTAACAGCCCTCTCGGTGTCAGCGCTCCGTGTTGCCTCTGGCTGGTGCTGAGGGCGCAGGAACGGGTGCTCTGCGCCTGCCACCGTGTTACCAGTGGCAAGGAGAAGAGCACAGAGCAGTGGTTTCACTGCACGCCGTTCCATCGTATGTGAAATAACTGGGTTGGTGAGTTTGTTGCATGGTGTGGCATGTTCGTAGGTTGACTCATGGTCTTAACAGCTGTAAGAAGAAAAGAGAAGCTGGCACAGCCCTGAGTGTTGATTTTTTTCCTCTGGTCTTGTGATAATCGGTGGTGGTTTCTCATTGATCAAGCTGGAGATGGGCCAGGGCTGGGGTTGAGGAAGAGGTGGTGTCTGGGCAGCCATGGGAAGGAGGTTGCCTTCAGATGATTATTTCACCTACCTTTAAGTATAAGTCATCTTCTGGAGATGCCTTCATGTTGACATGTAAGGGAAACATAGAGCAATCAACTCGTAACTGAAGTACCTTCCAGTGTTCAATCTGACCAAAATGCCGAGCTTGGTGCTGATTAGCAGTAAGTAATGCTAATAAGCCTTTTGTCTTGTTCTTCATTCCTGGAAGACCAGCAGGACTGAGGAAGACCAAAGCAGGTGTAGGCTCTCAGGGTGACAGGCGTTTCCTATCTGCCCATGGTTAATGGGAGCACAGGAACATCTGAGTCTGAGTTCTCCTGTGGCTGCCAGGGCACCCATGCAAACCAGGAGATGATCCCTTCCTTCAGATGTCCCATAGCTGAGTTGGTTTCTCCTGGATGAGGTCAGGAGCAGATAGCACAACTTGTCTGGTGCAAGACTGTGGACTTCCCTCCTTCCTCTGCAGCTTGCCCAACTCCAGGCAAAGGAAAATCTGCCTGCATTGGAAGGCTTCTGGGTTGAGGGAATTCCTCCCTTACTGCCCCATTTGTATCCCTGTTTCTTCCATGAGCCAACTGAAAATGTAAGTTGTTTAGGACACAGAGCCTGTGGTCTTTGCACACTTCATTTCTGCTGCCCAAGGGAGATTTATAACAATGTCAGTAATAACAGTATAATAATTACCTTCCCTGCTACATTTAAGAAAATGTTCTCCAGTGAATTCAATTCAGACAGAATCAGGTCCTATAGCCGTGTGTGGAAAAGGGAGGCAAATGCGTTGACAGACTAAGTAACCGAAGCTGTGAAGGAGAAAAGTCCGCCTGTTCACGGGGGACCAGAAAAAGGCCAAACATCTGCAAGGTCCATCCAGTTCATCAGGCATCTGGTTTTGCCTTCCCCGTCTAAAACCTTTCCTGTTGCCCTTTTGGAGAACAAAGCTTTAATGAACATAGTGGATTGGCTCAGTAGAGCCAATCCAAGAGGTGATAAAGTCAACTGTCTACTACTGTGAAGGAAGGACCTGTGAAAGGGTGTTGCTCCTTGTTTCTGTCTTTCCCTCCTTCTAGCCAACCTTTTTATTTTGGGAGGAATAGGCCTTCCAAAACTGCAAAATGGCCTTTTCTTCTGTGATTATTACAATAATTGTCTTCATCTTTCATCTCTTGAATATTCTTTTACTTGAAGTTGAAATCACTCTTGAATAATTTCTACTCTTGAATAATTTCTTCTCTACCTAAATGCTACTTTGGTGTTTCTGAAGTATTCTAGTAAAGGAGCATGTCTGACTACTGTGCAGTGCTCTGCAGGGAGATGAGTCTTTGGCATTGGAGCTGGGACTAACTGGAGAAACTGCATATGAGGAGCAGGCTTTGGGAAGTGCTTATTCACTGAAGCTGAGGCTATTTGCAAAATCACTGCTTGGTTGGAGTTTCCTTTTGAGGGAAAAGGAGAAAACGGCTGTGCAGCACTCGAGCATCCTGACTTCTTAAAAACAGAATTCTAAGCTATTAATTTTAAGAAATTCAAAATATTTCTTTTTATGCATTGAATTTCATATAATTTAAAATAAAAGATTGAGTTAACAGTAAAGCAGAGAGCAGATATTGGACATCTTGTGCATACTTTTTTCTTTGCTAGATCGATCCTGAATTCTATAATAGCATCACCCAGTAGGTTTCACAGGATTTTAGCTATTTTATCAATATGATTGTTTTAAATTGTTTTTCAGGGTGGTGTTTCAAACTGTCTTGTTACATCTGTGTTTAGTGTGACATTTTTGTTGGATTTCATTTTTTTGCTTTTCTTTTGTAACTTCTAGCCACTCTCACTTTGGGGAAACAGAATAAACTATTTTCCTGAGAAATAAGACTCCTAGGAGTTGTAGTGGGATTCTGTGTCTTTCAGTGAGCTGGCTTTAGGGGATTGGGAATTGAATGGAAAAGCTTTCCCAGACTTATCTTGCTTGCCAGGAAGAACAGATCGAAACTCCCCAGCAGCTCCGCGGCGCTTTGCAGACCTCAGGCCGGAGATCAGTGCAGTTTAGTTCAGCACTATTCCAGGAGATTGGGAATCTCCTTGTTCCTAATTTGGGATGGTGTGAAGGGCTCTCCCTTGGGAGGCAGTGTGGTCCCACACTGATAGGCTGACGGGCAAGTAGGGAACCCATTTCTTCACAGAAACAGTTAAAACCCTCCAAAAGCAACAACTCACAGATATGTAATATGTATCTTGTTATTCATTTTGCTTAAACTTCCATCCTGGATGCACACAGGAGAAACAGTAACCAGTTCTACTTGCTGTGCGATGCGTAGGGAATAAAAATGTACCAAAGTGATGCAAATGGCAGAGACCTGCTTCCCCAGGAGCCAAATGTGCTGCTCCCAGCCAGCTCCCCAGCACCAGCTCTACTTGCAAAAAGGCTTTGGTGTTAGGAGGTAGATGCTGCTTCTGAGCTTGCAGCTCACCTGTGGCTTGGGGTTATCACAGGGAAATGACTGCTGTCTTTACACGAGGCTGGGTGCAAG
>JAVCKT010009236.1:0-20314 GCA_032273925.1 Rhynchotus rufescens | reverse complement strand
AGGAGGAACTTCTTTACTGTGAGGGTGACAGAGCCCTGGCACAGGCTGCCCAGGGAGGCTGTGGAGTCTCCTTCTCTTTAAACCCGCCTGGATGCCACCCTGTGCCACATGCTCTAGATGTGCCTGCTTGAGCGGGAAGGTTGGACTAGATGATCTCTAGAGGTCCCTTCCACCCTTAAAGCTTCTGTGAACAGATTCTGTGGTTCTGAGAGGACGTCTCAGTCTGCTTGGCCATTTCATCACTGTGCAGCATGGGCACCATGGCAGTGCCTGACCCTGGTTAGCCCCGGGAGCCTTGTGCTTCGACCCAGTATGTGCACGGGATCCAAAAGTCCAGCACAAGTAATGGATTGGACGGTCTGTGGCTTTAGAGTTCAAATTAACTTGGCAAAGGGAAAGTGTTGTGTAAGCAAGGAGGGTTGGATGCAGTTGGAGAAGATCCTGCCACAGAAATGGCAATGACTCGTTAGCTGAAAACCCCAAAGTCTCATAAAAGAGAGGGTCAGAGTCCGTCCTACTTTGATGGAAACAGTCACTGATGGTTTGGGCCGAGATGGGGACGTTTGGAGCCGTAATAGCAGCGATCAGCAGAGCTGCTGAGTTGAGCTCAGGGTCACATCATGGAGCAGCCTCCAAGCCTGCTCCTAGATTTTAATAAAGAGAAAACACAGCTTAAGAAGCAGCCTGATAATTGGAGGCTGCCAGCAGCCTCCTCCGCTTGCGGGAGGCGACGTGACACCTCCACTGAGTTTCTCTGGGGGCACCTAAGGCTGTGGTTATTTGCACCACGGCGCTTTAGTGTGAGCCCCGCTTGCTGCCCAGTTAGTTCCACCAATTTATTTGGAACAAAACTTCCTCCGTTCTGCCGGGTAACCACGTAGCCTCGGCGAGCACCCCGCATCCCTGCCGGTGCTCTGCACCCGTCCTGACCAGCAATGGGCTGTGCGAGCCCTTCCCCACCGCCGTGCCCGAAGCTGGGACACCGTGGGGGAAACCGGGAATTGGGAGCCCCGCTCCTGATGCTGCTCCAAGGAGACCCGGCTCGTGCCGGGGGACTGCATCTCCAGAGATCCCTTCCAACCTGCATCAGCCAGTGATTCTGCAGGCCCTGGCACCAGGTGCTGCCCTGAATGCTCCTGATACTTGAGTACCCCCCAAAGCACTTGAGCCCGGCCTTGCTGCCTGCGTGTGCCCAGCTGGTGCTGAGTCTGAGCACCCTGGGATGCAGGCGGCTCCCCGTGCTCGGTGCACCTGCCCTCCCGCAGCTTCAGGAGCCCCCCGTGCCCGGCATGAAGCCACACAGAGTGACTCTAGACCCTTCCAGCCTTGTTTTATTCATTCATTTTATTTTTCCTACTTTGCTAATTAACTTACAACTAATAAAATTTACTTACTGGCCTTAAATCAAAAGCACTATTGAAGAAGATAAATCAGAGATTCCTTGTATTTAATCATCTCGTGCCTCACATCCTGCTACCTGCTAGTCTGTCCTCTCTTCCCTACCCCCTTCCAAGCAGCTTATCCATTATCTTTAAGGACAAAGTAATTATTGCCCAAATGCATATATGCCTGTGAGTAAAACCCTCTGGCTTGGCAGTGATTTGTCTCGGAGCAGGTTGAGCCTCCGCAGCCTTTGGGATGTCCATGGGACCTCCTTCATGCTGGCTCAGATTTGGCTCAGATTTGGATGCTGTTTAATCACTGCAGCTCCCGCATCGGTTTCACCTCAGCAAAGCATAGATTTTGGAACTGTTTTCTAGAAAAAAATGAGAAACGTGAAATGAAGAAGTTTGGCTTTTTTCACCAACAAGAACTGAAACCAAAGAGCAGCTCTTTGTGGAGCTGTTTGCTCCCTCTCTGCTCCTGCAAGTGCTGGGCATGGAGCAGGCTGGGACGCTTAGGCCTTTTTTTGCAAGTGGGGAGAGAAACATGAAGCAAAATACAGAATGAGTGAAATTAGTTTTTCTAATGATTTGTATTTATCTTTAAAGGTGGTGCTGTGTGAGCTTTCTGTGGAACCAGGCTCTGGTCGGGGATAGAAAAAAATGAGGATTGAACTGTACCGATGTCACCTGTGCTACTGCACATGGTGTCACACAGCAGATAGAGCTGCCAGCTGTAGCTTTGCAGACTCGGGCTCTATTTTCAGCACGGAAACCTTTCCTGAAGGAAGTCTTTCTCTGTAGCTTATTTTCTCCATCTCTGTGACAAGGTAACCCCGCTTTCTGCCTTTGTGTGCCGAGCTGTAGGTGAGCTATAGATACAGGTATTGTCACTATAATAGCTCACCTGCTCCCTTTATGTCTGTACAATGCTCTGCAACCTCTGGGGTTGTCCCAGAGATGTGTCACACAATGGGAAACATTTTAGGGAGAGGAATCCTGATTGAGTTATTCCACAAAGAATGGGAAACCTCACCATATGATAATGTTGGGGAGTATTGTGCGCCACTTCTGAGATTTGTAGGACAATTGGTGCTTTTCTTCCACTGATGGAGCTCAGTTAATTGTGATTGCTTGAATGAGGAACCAGTGTGCGTCAAAGAAGCTGGTTTCTCAATGAATTTCAGATTTTCCCATAAGAAGCTTCTCTTTGCTGAAACGCTGGCACTCTTATTGCTTCATATTCCCACTGCTGTTGGTGTTCTTTGTGTTTCAACAGAGCAGTGTGATCCTTGCAGAGCCAGCACGCTGTAGGAGCAAGCCAAGCTGTCCTCAAGACAACTTAGGCCTAGGGCAGTCCTTGCCTCTAGAGGCACCCATGTGGCCCTGGCCTTAGAGCCATCCGACCTTCTGCTCCTCTCTTCTTCCTGGCAAGGCAAGAGGGGACTGGGCAGATCTGCACCCAACTGTTCCTTCAAAATGGGGGGTTCTGTTTGAGGCATCTCCAGGACTTCAAGGACTGGCTGGTAGAAAATTAGTAGGGATTAAACAGTCAAGTGGCTCTTACAAAGTGTTCAGCAGACTTGACCTGCTTGGGCTTTGTCTGCACATCCCACCAGCTTTAGGATTTGGCAGGGAGAAGAAGGACCTGGCTTTGGACCCTTACTTAACTGAATTATTTTTTTCAGGATCAATAGAAGATATTGTGGATGAATGTCACTAGTGAGAGGAAAATAAAGAAATTCTTAGGTCCCTGCAGAGCGTTCACTATCTAAAGACGTGAGTTTGAGTTTTGGAACACATACATCAACTTTCTCCTGTCTCAAACAGCTGTTTAATGAGCATTTTCTTGTAAGATTCCCTGTTAAAAAGAGACCGTAATGAGTATGATGAAACCACCTCATCCTTGAAACCAAATTCCTTTTCATGGCTTAATTAAAAGTGCTCCTAATACTTCTGTGAGGATACATGATAGCAACGTGAGAAACCTTTCATTTCTTAATTTTTGTAAAAAGCTCTTGCTGAGCTTTTTTGGCACTTTCCATTAAGAAGCAAAATATATAATACGCTGCTTTAATATTATATGAAAAAAAAAGATCTTATTTTTGGCCTAGTGTTAAATTATTTCCCAGTCAAATACAATATGATTTAACAGTTTTGCAGCTTTCCCCAAGAGGCATGACAGCCATTTTCTTATATGCTTTTGTTCATGGTTTCTTGTGAAGTAAAAAAGTACTTAAGACCAGAGAAGTGGTTCAGAAGGGGCCGCTGCTCATACTGTTTTTTCTCCACATCAGAGAGGACTCATTTGGATCCTAACATGTTCATGTGGGGTTGATGCTGTTTAACCTTCCCAAGCTCTATCTCTAGCAGAGATGTGCAAAAGAGGAAAGATGCTAATTAAAGAAATGTGGATTTGAAAGAAAGTTGCTGAAATTTGATTTGCATCATGAAAGAACAACTGTGGCCTTGTGTTTGGCTGAGATTGCTCTCTCCTTAGGAGCAGCAGCACATTGTGAGCACCCCGTGTCCAGCCTGTCCTCCAACTGCCCTAACAGGGATATTTTAGCTTTTTGGTAAAGCACCTTTTCATCTAAAGAGATATTTGTGGCCACTTTCTTAATTTGCAGAGGCATAGAAAGCATTGATTTTGTTTTGTTTTCTTCCTTATCAAATCATAATCACCTCTCCCGGCCATCCCACCAGAGTTATTGCTGCAGGGTTAATGAATTAAGGCTTGAGGGGGTTGCCTGACATGTTAATGCAAAATTTATGGTGTCTCAGTACTCTTAGTTGCCCAAAATGTTATGCAGTTTAAAAATTTTCTGCCCCAAGACTTTCATTTGACTTCATCCATGATGACCTAGAATCTGATTTTTATGCAATGAAAATTCATTGCAATTTCATTTTCAGTGGAAAAAAAAAAGTTCAAAAAGAAGCCTGTGTTCACATATGGATTTCTGCTATTTCTTCCAGATCATCAGGCTGTCACCTGCATCGCTGACCCTCTCCTCCCCTAAAGGAGGCGGTTCGGGATACCCCTAAAATCTGCTCATTTTCTCCCAATTCCTCTAACACACTAACATTGCAGGCTGTAATTCTCACCGCCTTTTGTTTTTCCTTGCAAATCTGTCAGTGGCACTGAGCAGTTTAGGTGTGAGCTGTCTTGCTCTTGCTCTCCTTCACACGGATCTGCCTCCCTGTCCTTTTTGGGGGGTCGCTGCAGAGGCTCTTGCTCTCAGGCTGCACGGGGAGATCAGGTTCTTTAGCAGCAGTGCCCCCCCTTGCAGCATTGTTGGCTAATTTGAGTAATTGCTACTTAATGCTGCCTCGGTTTGCTGCTTGTCTGTTGCGTCCTCTAAAAAGAGCTGTATTTGTATTACCGAGTGATATTCAGAATTTCCTTCTTAACATTGCCCAAATGCTGCTAGTAAGAGGCTAAGAGACTGTAAATGTCAAGCATGGTACCCAGGAGGACAATCTCCAGTCAATACCGAAATGATTTGAACTAGTGAACTCTTGTTAAAACTGCTAATTGCTTTTTTAAAAACACTTAATGGAAATTGCCACATTGAAGTAGTTCATAAAACTGTGATGACACCCGCTATAATCAAGTGTCACACAAACACGTACGATATAGGCTTACCTGGCTTGATAACTTTGACAGTGCAAATTGGTCATGACAGCCTGGTGTTTACAGTCCTGCATCTCTCTGGGAAAACAAGAATGGTTTGTTTTATTTTATTTATAAGGAAAGTCTTTTCTGAAATGGGCCTTTATGTAAAATAAAGTGTGCTGGAGGAGAATGAGCACAGTAACCTATTGCCAGAACTCTCTTGGGTAGGGCTGTAATCCATAGTTTTGAATGTTTCATGCTGGAAAATGCCAGTTTGTGTAGTGACTTTGCTGCAGACTCCAAGTAACCTCTGAGAAGGGAGTGAACCCCTCTCTGCTGCGTTTCCCTGATCGCTTTGGTTGATTGTAAACTGCAGGAAACCTGCAGGTAGGACCATGTGCTGCTCACTGGTGAAGTCTTCAGTAGCTGAGAATTATCAGCTAATGTAGTTACTCAGGACCAGATTTTAGAATATCAAATATGTGTTTTTTTCCCTACAAATATCAAATGTTTTACTTTAAGCCCCCCTGAAAGCACTGAGGGGCACTTGAAGTGATCAAATGCTTATGAAGATCCCATGAGATGCCTCCTGGCCTCTTCAGCTACCAACAGTAGCTGCTTTTGAGAATGAATTGGGATGGCCACATTTTTTTCCAAGACCATGTTGCACCATATGGGACTCATTGTCTCTAAAAGGAGAAAAAGTTTGGGATGAGCAGTAAACTGAAGGTGTTTACAAAGGACACGGAGGATTTTGGTTGTGCATATTGAGTTCACATTCAGACTGAATGGTCTAAAGCCCACGTGAAGGCAGATGGCCTTGGCCTTGCTTGCCTCACCCCGATTCCTCTCTTTCTTCTGAAGAAAAATGTGTCACTAATTACTGTGATTAACGACAGTCTCAGCAGAAAGCCTAAAAATAGAAGGTGGCCCATTGCAGTGACACACTTTTTAGCCCTTTGCAACAGACTGTTTAAGGTCTCACTGTCTTAGTAGGGCATGCAATGTTGGATGCATGTCCTGTTGCTCCTGCCCTTGCTCCCAGCACATCCAGCTCCTTACATGCGCAGTATTCCGTGGTATTCTATGCAGTTTCTTTAGTATCTCTAGTTACTATCAACTTTTTGATGGTTTCTGTCTTGTTGCAAAAAGATAAGTGTAATGGGGCCACTAATGGGTTAGTGGCTCTAATGGAGCAGGGTATTTATTTTTTCAGACTTGTTCAGTGAGAGGAACACGATGAAGAAGAGCTGGGATCCCATTAAAATGAATCCCATTAAATCTGAGGTGGCTGTACAGAAGCTCTCTGCCTCTCTGTGGTTATGAAAGCACACAAATAAAAGTATCTGGAAATACAGGTTCCACCCGCTGTTTTTACAAGCACACATTCTTAAACTTTGGATTTATTAAAAACTAAAGGTACAGAAATAATGCCAAATATTAGCAGCGGATAATTTACCTAATTATAACAGTGCAATCATACTGGAAAGTCAATGTGATATTAACTTCAAAACGGGCTATATTGAAGTCCTCCAAAATGATGGAAGTGCAGAGCAGTCCTCATTTTCTAGCTGCACCTTTGGCTGCTTATGGAAGGCCACATAAAGACATCGTTTTGGTAAGAAATGATGACCTCTGTTTCCCAAAGGCAATTGTTCCATGTCAGACCAGGTCTGGTTTAAGAACTGAGCCTCCTGCAAAGTGTGGCCATTGAATTAAACTCATATGTCCCTATGAAGCAGTGTTGGGTTGCTGTTGGTAATTCTGTGAGTATTTTTGAATGAAATATCAGGCAATAACTTCCCTATCTCCACCAGGAGCTGACTTCCCAAAGGTGTCAGTTCCCAGCCCGGCAGAAGCGCTGGTTCGGTACCACGATGCAGATGATGATTTACTTCATCTATGTTCTTCCTCTTGCACTGCGGCTGCTAATTGGCAGCTCTACAGAGTGTTTTAACACCTGGATTAGCAAGGGCCTTTGTCTGCCGCTTACAGAAGATAAAAGAAGATTTGAGCTTTTATAAATTGAATACATCTTACAGGAGATTAATCTGTAGCAGTTTACTATTATATAAAACGTTTGCAGTTTTCAGCAGCAGCTTCGGTGCTTTCCCCACCTCTGCATGTTCTGGTCCCGTTAAGGAGCTGCAGGTTTGACCAGGTGAACTGGGAAATCTGAAAGAGTTTGATCCCCAAACTGCTCAACCTTGCAACCAACTAAATCACTTTTTAGATAAAATACAGAATATTAGGGCAGATACGTGCCTGGTGCCTTCCTTTACATGTTGTGTTGGGTGACTTTGTAGATGTGTGTCCTTACCCGTGCCTTGTGTAATCTGCATTTCTAAAGGCTGCTGCTTTGCTCATATCTTACCCTAGTATTCATGTACTTCACAGAAATCCTTCGAGGGCTTATTTGCTGGCGGTTCATCTGGGATGGAATGAGTGTGCTGTGTAAAATACGATGTCAGCTCGTAAGCAGCGTGTAGAGCAGCGAGACGTGAGCTCACGTCCCTTCTGTCACAGGACCCTGAGCGGGGCTGGTGCCGCGCGGCCCTGAGCGCTGCCTTGCAGTCCCCTTGGGCAGAGCTGCGCCTTTTTGGTGGCCGGCAGCTCCGTGTGGGCCCTGGGCAGGACGGGGACCCGGAGGTGGCTGTGGAAGGCAGGACAAATGCAGGGAGGTACACTGGAGAGATGGGGAAAATCTATGAGCTTGACTTACGCAGTGGCCCTAGTGGGCTGTGCCGTTCCCTTCACTGTCAGTGCGCACAGAAGGACTGTTGGAAGCCCCAGAACTTCCCTAGGCCTTGGCGAACTCTCTGCTCCTCACGTTACCTCACCGGCAACGCGGCGGGGCTGGATGGCAGCGTTGCTGCAATCTGCTTTTCCATCTCTTCACCGACTTTCCAATGGCCCATCTGCCGTGACTAGGAGCGGTTTAGGACTCTCCCCGGCCTCCTGTCCTTGGCAAACAGAGAGTTACCCGCTCCCAGGTTGCGGTGTTGCGAGACACGGTGAATCGCGCTGTGAAACGGCCCCCGTGTTGTCTCCTCTGCCGGAGGAGAGCGGCTCCATGGTTATTTTAGTGCTCCTCCTTGTCTTATGACAGCTTGTGACAGAGAGAAGTTTGGGTTTATTTTCTCATCCTTTCATTGCTGTTGACTCATCAGTAGCCAAGCAGACAGCATTTGTTGTTGTTATCAAACTGGTGGTAATTTTAGAGTTGGATGCAACCCAAAGCTCTGGGAGCAAGTGGTGAACTTGGGGTGTGGTGACCCGAAGGCCTGACTTAGGGCCATGGCAGAGCCATTTCTGCACAGCAGCTCCCTCCAAGGCAGATCCTGAGCTCTGCTGGGGCTTGCGGACATCCCACCCAGCTGTGCTGGGGAACATCCCAGGTTTGCTGTGCTGGAGTGTCCCAAACAGCCACCATTAGCTTTGAACAGGCGCTTTGCCAGTTCATCTTGAAGCAAACTGAGCATTTGTGCTCTGGGATCAGGGAGAGAAAGGGAATGAGGTGAAATTGAGGACCTGAGTCTGGTCTCCTCTGTTTAAAGGAGAAGCAAAGGGTGAATTAGAGGGCAAAGAAATAAATGGTTCATTTTTTTTGGTATTTTGATGAGGAAATAAATAGATCTCTGATAGATCAGTGTCTTCTACATGAAGTGCAGGGCTGGAGAGGTGTTCCATGGGCAAGCTGTAAGCTGTGGGCAAACAGAGGATTAAAAGGGAAATGCTCTTTTTGTTGATCTTCTTGCTTATCTAAGTCCACTAAAAGGGGATCAGTACCACAACCCTGTAGCAAAGGTATCATCCAAAACAGATAAACAGTGACCAGACAGTGGGTTTGAGCTCCACGTGGCTTTCCAGGAGAGAAAGCCATTAATCTTCCAAGATTATCCATCTATTTTGCATGTTTATTTGCACCTGGAGATGAACGGGAAGGCAATCCATCCCTGGACCAACTCTGAGCCTCACTAGTGCCCAGTCTTCTTCTGCAGGTGATTAATTGGTGACTCATGGTCCACGTAAGCGCGAGGGGAAGCAGGTCTCCTCGCTGGCAGCCTTCCCAAATCTCCTGCCTCCCGCCTCGAGCCTCCATCACCTTCCCATGGTGGGACCAGATGTCCCGACACGGAATGCGCCGTCGCAAAGAGGGAAGAAATGAGGTACGACGCCACGAGAGCTAATGTCTGCTTTTGTTGAACAGTTGGACAGCTCCTGGCCATGGCGTGTCAAAACTGACAAAATTACCCCGAAGTCACTGATTTTACATTTCATTTGGCAGTAGAAAATCTTCCCGAGCACTCAAATTCTGCTTCCCCTCATCAGCTCCCTTGGGAGGTAAAATAATTCAGAGAAAGGCTTGTTGTGTTTCACTCAGTCCTGGGAGTGATCAGCTATTTTTCTACAAATTACACTTTTTTTTTCCTACAAATTACACTTTTTTTTCTACAAATTACACTTTTTTTTCCTACAAATTACACGTTTTTTTCCTTGCTTCCTCCTGGCCATGATTGCCCAGCGCTGGTGCGGGTTTGTTTCTTGGCCGATGAACACTGGCCATCATTGCGAGGCTTCATTAGAGCCAGATGTTTGCTATTTAATTCTCATTTATGTTAGCAGAGTGGTACTGAGAATATCCTGTCTGTGCTGATTCTCTCTCCCCGGCTGCATGCATCTTCCACAAGGTAGCAAGCAAAGGGCATGTTCCCCATGCATTATTTATGTATTTGGAAATGCATCCTCTTAAAAATTACTGCAGACTGTGGACTTGGTCGTGCAGCTAGAAACATGGGGATCCCTGATGCCTGAAGGATGTGGAACAGGTCCTTGCAAAGGGTTGTTGTGACCACTGTCACAACACACAGCTGGTTGTAATTCATCAAGTGACTCCATGAAGCCTTTTAGGAGCTTGAGTCAAATTAATAACTTCTTTATTGGAGTTTGAGGTTTGGTGAAAGAAGGTAGAGAATAGCTTGCCAAAAATCTGTATATAGCACAATGGTCCTGTGAAATGCATTTTCTTTTCTCAAGTGAGGTTTGCTTTCTGTCTTTTTCCCCCCCATTTTTTAGGCATATGAATTACAGTCTCTGAAAGTGGGAGCATTTTGCAGATGTAATGGCTTCCCAGACAACATTGTTTTTGGTTTTCATTAGCCTCTGTTCAGAGGTGCAAATAAGGAACCTATATAATCGTCTTGTCCTCATATGGCACCTGGAGGAGGAAGGTGCCTCTTCCTCTTCACACTAGAACTTCTCAGCGTTGCATCTGCCCCTTTCCTTTGAGTGTGCCAAAGCTGGAGGGAACTTCTTTTATTTTGATGAAGTTTTTCCTTATGTAAGCAGTCTGTTTTCCAGTATTGTACACAACCGTATGCATGGGCAGTCAACAGCATCTCACTTAATGCTCTCAGCTGCGCGGAGGCAGCTGAATTATGTTGCCTTCTGGTGTTCTCCGCAGTGAGGAGCTATTAATGGATTGGCTCCACTGTCTTCTTGATTAGCCTGAAAGCCAAGTCTTAGCCTGTGCGTGGTAAAGCTAAGCCAAAGACAGATTTATATTTGTGCTAGCAAACTTAGGTCTCGTTCCCCTGCCTACCATAGCTGTCGGGGGAGTTTCAGGTATGCGTCATCTGCAAGGGAAGAGAAGGAGTTAGATAAATTACTGACAATCGCCAGCCAGCATTTCTATGTGTTTTAAAGGTGTTATTTTACCCTGGGTATTTTATCCCTACCTACATCATGCTTGGAGTGAGTATTCGGTAGCCCACCTGCAGGGAATGTGCACACTAGGTCTGTCTTTTCCAGGTGACAAAGAGGACACCTCAGCACATTGGAGACATTAAAATGCAGGATTCCTCTGTGGCCTTTAATGAGGGCTACCTGTTTGCTACAAAAAATACTCGGATTTTCTCCTGCTTCCTTGCAGAGTGCAAGGAAAAAGGAGGAATTTGTTATGTGTTTTGAAGATCTATATTTAGGATAATAGCTATTTTTTATTAGTTGCTGACGTGAACCCAAATCTGGAGGCAGGTTGGCTCTTTAGCTATACATGGTTCCTGCCTTGGGGCCAAGGAGAGGAGAACCACTAACCTTCATGTTGGTGAGAGGATGAAGTCCCTGGGTCCCCATTAACAGCCCAAATGAGTTGGAGGTGAGCTGACCAAAAGCTGCTCCTGCATCTGTGTTGGGTTTGCTTCCCAGAACCAGGTAATCTTGTGCAAATGTTCTTCTAGCTATTGAAGTGAATCAGCTCTGGTTGTTTATTTCCTTTTTACATCTATTTTCTGTAAATGTACTAGCCAGGAGGCTTATTGGCTGCAGTTTGCACAGAAATAGAGGTACTGAAAAATGCTGCCAGAAAGAACACATCAAATAGGTAATTGTGACTGTTCAAGCTAAAAATCTTACTCCAAGAGTATCTTTTTCCAGTCAAGGAATAGGTATACTGTATGACTTAAGCCTTATCAAACCCATTCAGGTATCTTATACAATCAAATACTTGGAAACACGCCACAGACTAGGAAGTATTCACAAAAAATATTGAATGGCTAATTTCAGGTAGTGTTCCCTGTCTGCTGTGCTGCAGTCGAGTCGCTCCTGAATTGTGCCCAGACAATTTGCAAACACAAAAATACCTTAGACATTCCTTACCTCTTCTCTGCAAATGCAGAGAAATTTGGGGTAATATTTCCCTTTCTCTTTGCATGCACAAAGTGTAAGGAACCCACATACACACGCACCCTTTCCAAGACCTTTCCTCTTTTCATATGATGGGCTACAGCATCTTCCAGAAGTCAGGCTGGTGGCCCCTGAGACAAGGTAGCCCTCGGCTGCCCCTTGCAGCTCACCTGAGGCTCGTGTCCCCCCTCTTACAGCAGCATTTGGTTCAGGACATTTGTTCTAGGTGACCCTGCGTGTGCAGGGAGGCTGGACTAGATGACCTCTGAGGTCCCTTCCAACCCAAAGCATTCTATGATACTATGACATGTGGGAAGGTGGCAGCAGACAGCAACACAAGATCTGTCCATGAACCCAAGTTCCATCAGGAGATCTGCTCAGCCCTTCCTTTTCGTCTTTTTTTAGCCCATCAGAAATTCAAATTAGAACTGTTTTAGTGAGGAGACTCATGCAGAAAAACAGCAGGTTAATTATGGAAAGCAGTTGCTTGGCCAGCAGTTGCTCTGCAGAATCACTCTGAGATTTTTCTTTTCCCTGTGAGAGGACATCCCAATCTGCAGCTCCTGCCTTTGATTCCCATGTGTTGTTATCGCTAGAACCCTGAATAAAACTATTTGTTTGGCAAAGAATTTTTGGAGGTTATGGGACAGAAACACAATTTTCTTACTGTTCTTCGCTGTTACTAGACACAATTGCACTCTATCAGGTCGGATTTTTGAACATTATCAGAGGGTTTTGTGTTCAATAAGCAAGCAACGGGGTTCGTAAGCAGCTACAAGTGCCAGCAGCAAGAAGCGAGGCGTCCCCATGCTGTGACGAGAGCTCTGCAACCCAGAGCACCACAATTGATGGCATTTCAGAACGAAGGCTGACATTTACAGCTTATCTGCCAAGATGCATTAAAAATATGCAAATGCCCCGAAAAGGACAATTCGGGGGGTTTGTAAATCAAGCCCTTTGGATAAATTGTCATGGTAATATTGGATGTGAACTTGCTGAGTAAGAGCCCGCGTGCAACCTGGGGCGCGATGGGCACAGCTGGCGCGCTGGCATTTTGGCTTGCCTTTTTTTTTGCCTTTTTGTCTTCAATTCAGTAAAACGATTGCAAATAGAAAGTGGGAGGGGGAAGGGAGCGGAGAAAGGGGCTCACCCCGTATTTCAAAAGGTATTTAGACTTCAGTGTTTACTTTGATCATTTTACTGTATCTTCTTAAGCCTCTAACATAAATCAATCAGCCAAACAAACAAGTCTCCTTCAGTCCAAGCCGACCTCTCTCCCTCTATCTCTTGGAGGGTTTTACCCAAAAAAAGGGGTCAAAGAGGCTCTGCAACGACCATTAAAATATAGTTGTCAGCTTTCAGCGGGGCTTGAAAAGATCCCAGGGCTTCCGGTGATGGATGGCAGCATACAACTGTAAAGCAGCTTTGTTTGGGGCGTTGGGTGATATGATATAGGAGAGAGAATTCATACAGTGCATCTTTTAAAGGAAATCCTGAGGGTAAATCAATTACGTTTCTTTTCTGAATCAATAGGGACAGCGTGGATTGCGGTTGCTTGATGCTGCAGCGAGTGCTCAAGCTCAGAGGATGGCTATTGATGACAGCCACTGCAAGGAGTACAGTGCCATTTCCCTCCCCTTTTTCCCCCCTTTAAGGACACTAAGAATCTCCTTAGTTCACACACTTCATCATTTGTAGTCCCCATCTTTCGTCAACAGAGATTGAAGAGCAGGAGGAGGAAGTTAGCTCTGCAGCACGCACTGGAACGGGGCCAGTGCTGCTAATGATGGCACTTCCCGCTGCGAGGCTCTCCAGGCACTCGGATCTCGTGGGATGTTCAGTTTGGGAGACAGGAGTGCAGGGAAGCTGGTTATTAGCTGGTGTTGTGGTGCTGGCTCAGGTTAAACTGAGGCTCAGCCAAAGATTAAAAGATCCTCCGGCTCTGAAACCGCAAAGGTGTTTGGTTTGTAAGTAAGTAGCTTGCTTGTATCCTGCCAGATATGCTCCTCCTCAGAAAAAGATAAAATACCACTATGTATGTGAGATCTGATGCTTTCAAACTATGTTTTGTGACTTGCTTTCTTCATAAACGTCGTTGTTGAACTCTCAGAAGGGCAGCAGGGTTTGTGTATAATGCGATTTAGCAAGAAGCTCCTGCAAGAGTGTCCTGAGTGCAACCTGTAATATAACCTGCAAACATTATGAAATGATAGTACTGCAAATTGGAGCTTGGCCTGTGGTTTAAGTCATCATAAAAGTCATCTTAAAACAACAGAGAGTGTAGTTTCTTTTTCCCAGTTGAATCCATAGAGATCCAAATATATCTGGGAGGTCTGGCTAGGTCACTCTGCTTGTCTATATTGTTGGGCTGATATCTGAAGCATACAGGGAGACAAGAACATGGAAAGCTGATGAAAAAAGAAGGCTTCTTAAGCTCCTAGCTTTTCTTACCTGATACCGAGGTCCCAGGAGGGGTGGGAGAGTCTGAGGCAATAGAGAATTGCAGGAATGAATTAAGTAATAAGAGAAGGTCTTCTTCTGTTGAAGGCATTTCTTGGCGTTTCGTGGCTTGTCTGACAAAGAAGAGGGAAAAGCATAAAAGGCAGAAATGCTGCAAACACTTTTTCAGTGAGGAAGGAACCCATTTATGTAAGCAGACTGAGCCAGGTTAGAAAGGTGGGCAGGAGACTTTGAAATAGCTTCATTTTTGTTCTTCTGGAAATACCAGCTTGCATCGCACAGCCTAGAAACTGTGGATGGGGGAAGTGTCGGGTGGGAGGGACAGCCCGAACCTCCCCACCTCAGTTTGTGGCCGCTGACGTTTTGATATGTTGTCCACTATTACTGACAGCAGTTTGGTTGTTGTCTTTATTTTGTGTTAAGTTTTACAGTCGCCGTGTGCTATCAGTAGATCCGCTCTGTGTTTCTTCTTCATATGAACAAGCCAAGTTCCTGGAGTGTCTCCGTGCAGGTCTCTTCTTGGAGACCACTGACCATCTTGGTAGCTCTTTGTTGGACCTTGGACAGTTTCTTCATGTCCCTCTTGGCAAGAGGGAGCTCTCTGCAACTGAACACAGAATTCCAGCTGGAATGACATTGATGCCAAGCACAGGGGAATCATAACTTTCCCCATTGCTGCTCCCATGCTCTTACTGTCACCCCCTGTGTGGGTTCCCTTATTTGCAGAGTCAGCTAGAGCAGGTTGTGCAGGACCACGTTGAGTTGGGTTTAGATTCTCTCCAAAGCTGGAGCCTCTCCAGGCAAGCTGTAAATCCAAGCCCCTTTGCACTCAAGCTCTGCTGTTTACCTTGACCACATCCCCAGTTTAGCATTGACCTTATTTTAGCTCAAGGTGTGTGTCTGATAATTAGTCCTGTGTAGATATCTTTAATGAGTTGTGAATGTCCAAGCTTACAATTTAAAATGAATTCAAGAAATTCCAAAGAAATTTTGTCTGGGAAGCAAAGCAGTAATATTCTCTTTGTGCAAAGACCCTTTCTGTACCTTAGAGTGTAGCGTTCAGCTCTGGGCAGTTCGATAATAGGAACAGCTTAACAAATTGGATGGAATTCAGCAAAGAAAGACAGATGATTGTGTCTGAAAGTGAATTTTCTGGGTGAATAGCAAAATAGTTTTGATATATTTCATTTTGATTGAATGGCAATCATTTTTAAAGGAGGAACTACCAACAAAAAAAAATGTTTCAAGGGTATTTAAAGTATAGGAAAGGCTTTTTATAAAAGTTATGTGCCTGTTAACTAGCTCTGGGGATATAAATGGACCCTGTCTTTAAGAGCCGGACTCCAGAAATGTTGAGGTTTTCTGGGGATGGGACCAGTTTCTGAGGCTGCAGAACAGACATTTTTGGTAGATCTGGCAGGCACTGTATTCTAGTTGATGGTCACAGAGAGGTTTCTATAGCTTGGAAGACACTTGGGGTAAAAAATCAATCTCTGTGATGACTCCTTGCTTGCTGAGAGCGGTCCCTTGCGAGGGAAGATCCTGCCAGCTTTGGGTTGGCTTCCCCTGAGCTGCTCCCTGGGGTTTCTCCCTGTGTTCTTGCCTAGAAGCAGCTTTTTTGCCTTCAGGATGCAAAACCTGTTTGACTTGGAGTGGATGGAGGTTTTGCCTTGAATTAAAGGGGGCAGAATTTCACCCATATTGTCTGCTTTGGCGAACCAGCAGAGCTGATGTGATCATGCAGGAAGAGAACTGCATTTACGTCCGTGCCACAAGCAGAATTATTTCTGAGCGGAGAGGAACAAAATTTTATAGAGTAATGTTATTTGCAAGGTGTCATCAGTAGGAGAAAATATTGCAGATGATTGAGGAAAACAAGGATTACAGCTTGAACTACTGAAAACCTCTATCTGACACTGTCTTTTTAATTAGAAAAAATGAGCTTAACTGAGATGTATATCATCATTGATTTTTATAATAAGCTTTTAAAGCAAACATACGTGGTGTCACCGTGCTATTTTATAACACACACTGCTAACCATTTATTCTGTTGTATAACAGTTCACTAGCAGACATATTTTATTATTTTTTCTGTGTAATAAAACAGATAAAATCAATATCTATTATATGACATACCTTCAAGGTTAAGAAGTACTAAATCTTGACACTAACATCTTTCCCTGTGTGCATTAATTTAGGAGCAATATAAATTCAATACAAATACATTTTCTCTCTATACAATGAAAGCTAGATCCTAAATATAGCAAAGGATTCAGTCATTCTGAAACTGTGAAGATACTAATGCTAGGTAGTGCATTCACAATGTAAGTTTAGTAAAAATTGTTGGAAATCTAACAGTGAAAACCTGGAAAAGGTGGGACATGGGCCAGATATGCTTGGGAACAAAGATGCTGTGGTTTCACATATTTGACTATAGCTTTTTGGGTCCAAGGGAAACTCACCTGGCCTGACAGTCCCGTGCCCATTAAACGGCTTTCTAAGGTCAATAGAAAAATCGAGTTCTTTTCCTTGGCTCTATCGCTGGTAATCATTTAACAACAATTACAAAGTGGAGTTAATTTAATGATCAGAAGCAGCAAAGCTGAGCAAGGGAAAAGGGAAGTGCCTAAGCCATCAGGAGCCTTGGCTTTGCTGGGCTGTGCCTAAAGTATGTGACCGCCTCCGTGGGGAGCACCAGGGTAAAGCCGCAGCCTGTTCCCAAACACTTGGCCAATGCTTCAAGCCAACATTAAAAATGGAAACCCAACAATTGCCTCCCTCAAGTATGAGTTAGTGCGAGACCTAATGTGATTGCAGGGGTAATAAATGAAGACGGACACGCTCTCTCCCCCCTTCATTGGGGAACTAAAGATTTTGAGTTTCTGATGCCATGAAGAATTTGCAGCAGGTGTGGGGCCGAGTGGTTCTTGTTGGGGCTGCAGTGTACACAGCCTGTGTTTGATTTGTATCTCACTGAGTGTTGAAGCAGGAATCTTTTCATTTCTGCTTTTTCACCATTCAGCAATTAATTGTGTATCGAGATACTAATGAATATGCAATGACTGGTTCCTGCCTGTGAGCATCTTCTCCTGCCTGCACGGGAAGCAGTTGTAGAGTTAACAAAGCTGAAGCTTAAGCTCTTTGTGCACAGCGACGTCCCAGGCCAGCCAAATGCAGCCAGTGCTGCAAATCATACTGGACTGGCCTCTCTCTGTGGGACAGGATCGGGCCCTGGGATGGTGACTCCCAGGACAGGGAAGTTCATGTGGGTGCCATCCAGGTGAGAAATGGGGCTCCTCATCTGCTGGTGCTTGCAGTGACCATAAACATCTGGTACTGAAGATAAAAAGACCTGGTAACACTGGATGCCTCCTGTCTGGAGTGTTTTCTCTTCCCCTTTGCATTCTCATACTGTTCACTTTGCATTAAACATATCTGCTTCTCCGGACAGGCTGTGGAGCAGGGACTCAGAGGACTCCTGCAACTCCGCTCTGGGTTTGCTTGGAGGCAGAAACTGCTTGGCCAACCAAATAACACGTCACAGGAGCCTTCTTGGGTGTTACGAAGTTACTGTGCTTTATTTTTAAGCAAATCTTTTTCCAGACAAAACTTTCAAGATTCGTTTGGCTTAAAACCTCATCTTGCCAGATTTCAGCTTCCTCCTTCCCAAAGTAGCAGAGGACGCTATGAATAAGACATCATTGATAAGAAATAAATGCTTTGCTTTTCTGGTAATTTGACGAGGAAATAAATAGTTATCTGCTAGATCAGTGTCTTCTGCATTAAGTGCAGGGCTGGAGAGGCGTTTCACGGGCAAGCTGTAAGCTGCAGGAAGCCGAGGATTAGAAGGGAAACGCTCGTAGAGCCTGAGCAACGCTACAAACGGCAGTGCCACAATAAAAAAAAAAACAGCCTCATTGCAGCGATTTAAAGCCACTGCTGTTTTCTTTAAGGCAAACATTGTTTTTCTGCCCTACAGATAAATCCCATTATAAGCTTTGATCAAAGCAAGCGCGCTCCCTTTGAGGCTGTGGGCACATGGAAATTGCTTTGTTCTCCAGCGGCATTTGCATAGATTTGCACGGAGACGGCGCCGCGGATTTGGGGCGCCGGGGTGAAATTCAGATCCCTTCATGGGCTTCTGCCGGGGAAAGGAGGAGGCAAAAGTTGCTCTGCAGAGAGGTGTCACAAGGGACACGGAGCTCGGTGCGCCCCCGAGGACGCACCTGGGTGTCAGGGCTGGTTTATTCTCCCCCTTCTGCGTGTTCCTAGAGAAAGGGGCATTTTCCCTCTCTGGTGGCTCCTGCAGTGACTGTGCCCGTAGGATATGAAGCGTGCAGACTGCCAAAACACGGGGTGCCTCTCTTTGTTGCAGCCTTCCATTTGTTTTCTTATATATTTCTCCACTTAGTTTCCTGAATTAAATTGGATTAACTTCCTCTCTCTCCCAATTAATGCTGTTAACAGTAATAACAGCCATAATGTGTGAACATCTGGCATTTCAGTACACAGTAAGCTTTTCGAAATATCAGATATGAATCTATGGAAATCTGTCTCTATAGTGACTTTTTTTTCCAGCGTTTTGTGGATTAGCCACTGAATTCCTCTTTCCTCTCTAGCTCCCTTGCATCATCAAGGTTTGTTAATTCTTCAGATGCCAGGGTTAGATAATTAAATACCCCTTTGTAATTACCGTGGTGCCTGTGGGCTTGAGACCTCCAGCTCATTAGGCAGCGCGCTGTCCTTCTACGATATTTGAGGGAAATACTTTCATACTCATCAAAGATCTCCGTGGCAAATTAAGGTCACGGCTGTCTCTTTGACAGCCTCAAGTCTGAGGTTTTTCCCTTTAGTTACCGCGAGGGTGGCTGGTTTCAGAACCTGCTTTTGGAATCCCAGTGTTGTCCAGGCTTGTAGCGGGGAAGACAACCAGTCACGGAAACAACTTTGCTATCTCAGAGGAGGGTCGTGAAGTGTCTGAGTAATAACATGGTGAATGACGCAGAAATGCCTGTTTAATAGAAAACAAGCAAATGGAGCCAATGAACTCTAACAAGGAACCCTCTGAGATGGGCTGAAAGAGGGAATAGGAGATGGAGATGGCTGATGCAGGATGTAAAGCTGATTTTAGTCTGCAGAATAGTTGGAAAAGAGGGAAAGGTACCTTTCACAACAGCCGATGGTGCTGGCTCAGCAGATAGAATGGGGCAAATGTGTGATTCAAGCTACGGTGATTCATGTGTGATTCAAGCCATGCCTGAAAGAAGTGAGTTTCAGTTACACTTGAGCAATATCTTTTATCTTGGAAAACAGACATTGAACAAAACAAACAAGAGAAAGAAAAAGATACTATGATTTTCGAAACTGCAAAATTTACAAGAAGGAACTCATCTCCTCCTTGTAAACTGCAGAGGAATTCATCTCCTTGTGTACCATGGTAGGTGCTGCTGTCATTAGTGCTCCAAGAGGATCTTAAATCCCTAAAATGCGATGAGGAAGGTGAACTTTCCTGGCGTAAATGAAGACAAAAAGCAGAGAAAGGACGAGCAAAACTCAGCAAGGGTTTTCTAATATCAGGGGGGTGCCCCTCTCTTTCCGCAGTGCTGGTTGAGGACTCAGTGGTGATTTTGAAGCGTGTGAAGGGGAGAGAAGCAGCCACTCTGCATACATTACTGCCAGTATGGATTTTTCTGCGTTTTTAAGAAATGCATTTGACCTTTCTGTCAATAACTTTATTGAAGCGTTTCATCTTGTCTTTTTTTTCCGCAATAGAAAATCATTATTGGCATATACAGTGTTTAAGTAAAAATTTAAACAACTGTTTCCACAAACTTTTTTTGTGCAGGATAGAAAATATATATGTTCTCAGTCCCAGTGGAGAAGTACTGAACTGCAGTGGCCTGGGAAGACCCACGTAGAGGTTGGATGTTTGGTCTTGCTGCTCCATGCAGTGCCAGGTGGGATGATGACGGGTCAGATTCCTTCCATCCAGGGTGTTAGAGCAAGTTGTATGCTGCAAATTGTGCATCGGTTTGGCATATATGGCATATATGTGATATATCCTCAAGCTTCTTTCTCTTCCTAGAGAAGATATTTCTAGAGAGGGTCCAGAGAAGAGCAACTAGGATGATTAAGGGAATGGAACATCTCTCGTATGAGGAGAGACTGAGTG
>JAVCKT010009233.1:0-13324 GCA_032273925.1 Rhynchotus rufescens | reverse complement strand
GGCTCTGGGGTTTGTTTGTGCAGCTGCCTGGTGATACAGATCTGCCTGGAAAATAATCCTTCTGAATTAGTGGTTCACTGATCTGATGGACAACATGGTCACAATCGCTGCTGCCCTCAGAAGAGGTTGCAGAGGGAGGTCAGGACTGCCTCATATGGGCAGCTCAGTGTTCAGTGTTTAGCCTGTCCTAAAACTAAGCTGTAGGTTAAGACGTGTCCTAGCTTCTGCAGGCTCACCCTGTGTACCAAGGGGCTTGTATTTGGCAGGCAGCAGTCAAGACCTAACTGTCCACTTTGGCTGTTGAAGTGGTAAGTGTAAGAATTTAGTAAACAGTACATCTCATGCACATAGTGCAGCAGTTTTATTGATCAGAATGTCCACAGATGTTTCTTAAATTGCGAGAAGTTTCATTGTGTTTAGACTGTGATTCTTAGAACAGACATAAAGTTACAAGAATCCCTAGCAATTAAGAAATATTCATTCTAAATTAATTTTGTTTTGAATCTTGACTATGTAAAAAAAAAGTTGCGAAGTTGAAAACTCAAAGTTAGGAAATTCCAGAAATGAAGTTGCCTGCAGCAAAATGGAGTTGCGTGGCTTCCAAGAGGAGGCTTGGTCCCTTGGGAGCCTGAAGTAATAGCTCTGGATTCCCACTTCCAGTATCTGGCTCCAATATGTTCCACAACAGCCAGGCGCTACGAGGAGGCTGCTGTGCCCTCCCACCACAGGCCCAAATGTTCTCAAACATGGCCCAAATTTTGTGCAGGAGGGTAAGTGGGCAGCCCAGATGAAGGGCTGGGCACTGCGCTGTGAAAAGGGGTAGCCAAAAATCTTTAATTGTGATGTTCCAGGTTTCAGTGAGACTATGTGGGCTATAATTTTTATTCAAAAAGGCTCGTCTTGAGGCTGTACCTCTCAATCTGTTTTGTAATCAGAGATGCAGAGGGATTTAAAGCTTTAATACATATATTAAGGTGCATCTAATAGTATCTTTTATTTATATATATATATAAAATATATAAAAGAATGAGCATCTAATATATATTAAATACACCTTCTTTTTCCCTCTAGGAAGTGCTTAGTCTAAACTAAATGGACAGTCGTTGTCCTGTAACAGGGAACTGTCATGAAAAGCTTCTGGCTTATAGCTTGGCAAAAGTTTTATAAGCAACTGAAAACATATTTTATATGTGAAAATATCTGGCAGCTGTAATGTTTAGAGCTGTCACTTCAGTTTCTAAGTGTCTCTGTTTCTTAAGTTTTCATAAGAATAAGCTGTAACCCTTTTGCATTTGTCAAACCAAAATTGTATAATTTAGTTACCCAAATTAACATGCCAAAAATAAATACTTTCCTAGAGTTGTATGACAAGTTGGAAGTCTTGGGCATTCCACATTTTAGTAGTATAACATTCACTTTTAGTCCCTGAATGACCTCGCATTAAGAAACTTGTCTTTATTCTGACTGAACGTTTTGTTCCGAGCCACAATTGCGTGTCAATATTTTTATTTGCTACTTTGCTCCTTTCTTTTTTTTTCCTTAGCTAAAACTGGAGTAGTATAGAAATGTTTTCTCTTTGGTTCTTTTCAAGTAAATGGCAGTGTGAGGGAGCTCAGAGATCTAAAACAGTATGACCGTCAGGAAGTGACAGTGAAATAAATCTGAGGTGCATATTTTTCATATAGATACTTACGAATTGTCAGGAGAGTGTATTTTGTTATTTACTGTTGTGGACAAACTGCGATGGGAAGTGTATAAGATTTTATAAAGTGATAGTATCCTATTGTCTGTTATATATCTTTTCTGCTGTAGTATCGAGTGAATTAACTTCCAGGTCTTGGCTCACTGAGCAGGTGGTTGCACAAGGAGAGCGTTCCCAGAGCCTGTTCCTTACGGACTTTTTTCCAGTAAGGTAGAAGGTACCTTGGGTGAGACTGCAAGTGTTTTCCTCCAGTGCTTTCATCTGAAGTTACACCTCCCACCCCTCCCATCGTGGTTTGGAGTGTGTTTGTATCCTAGTCTCCTCTCCATTCCAGTAGAAGAAGAAAACAAAATCTCCTTGTCTTGAAGTAATTGATTGTTGTTCCTTGAGAAGTTAAGATCAAGGACACTAACTTCTTAAAGTAGCTATATCCTTTGCTGTCATTGCCATCAAGATTTCTCTCTTCTTCCTGTTGAGTGATAATAAAACTTTTTCTCCAACCCCCACCCTCTTGTTCTCTTCCTTTTAGGAACTTTCTTGCCATTTCCTGTACTTTTACTGCATGTTTCTATAGAATGTTCAGTCAGTCCAAGCATCCCACAATTTTCCCAGAAAAGGAAGCTAAACTCCCTCTTGTCAGTTAGTATAACATGTATGGATGGCTTCTATTTATGTCAGTGGTAGTATGAATTGCACTGCAAAGCAGAAGTCACGTTAGTGACTTTGAATTCAAGCTGTTGGTTTGCCAACAGTGCAATTGGGTGCATATGCATAACGCCACAGGTAAGCTTTTCAGTCTACTTTCAGTTAATTCTCTCCTGTTTCCCAGTGATTAATTGGGAAAGACTAATTAAACAGCATTTTCTTTGTGAAATATAGTTGCTTTTGGCAGCCAGTTTCAAATGAGGAGAGAAGGTGGAGTTTTGTAATTAGATATGCATCATTTTATATCGTGTTCTTATACACTGCATATAAATCCATATTCTCGAAGATTTTTAAAAGGAAAAAAATCAGTTTCCCTTTTCTCCTTCAGAGTAAAAAAAAAAAAGTGACAGCAAAATAAGCTATAGTTTGTGACAAAGTTATAAAAATGCTTGTAACTTTTTGATTTTTTAATCCAAAGCTAGAATAGTGAGTATTTAAACAAACTTTGGAAACAACTATACGCTTGTATCAGCCATTGCTTACTATTTCTGTCTTTATTTCCTTTCTTAGGGACAGGGATAGACTTATAAAACAGTTTTGTGGTATTTAACTGTCATATTTTACTGGAAATGTGGCACAACAGTGCCACCAGCAGGTTTAATTAGATATGTCTGTTGAAAGAGTTTTGTAAGAAACGTATCAAGATATTTACACAAGTCCTCAGTGTCTTGTCCTCTTATATGTAGTAAAGTTTTGTTGCACACAGCTTGAATGAATGATACCTTTCTATAGATAACTGTCTATTTGAAAAGAAGAATTTTTTACCTAGTATTTAAGACATTAGAACAGTAAGATATTTTAGCATTGGCATGTCTTTCAACTATATTTCCCACATAGTTTTGTTCATTATTTGTAAAGTGCCAACGTAAAGAACCTATGGAGCACCTCTCATGCTGTATTGCACTGTTTTTAAACCTTGTACACACATATTCTGAGCCTTTAGTTGCAAATTAGGGGGATTAGATACTGGCTTTTAGGCACAAGATTGAATCTCTGGATTCAAAATTTCTACCTACTTCACACTAACTGCTAACCAGGCGAGTAACAAGAAGTGCTTGATGTGATCACACGTTATGGGTTTTGGCAAAGCCCTGCCAGTAGCACTTGAGAAGGAAGCAGGGATACTATGCCTTGTCTGCTCCCTGTGAGCTGGTGGCTCTTCCAAAACAGATTACACAGCCTACACCCTTCAGAAGCTAACTTGGAAAGCTCACCTTATCCCGTTTTAAAAGGATCCTTACTTTTTAAAATCCACCCATCAGTTACTTCCTAAAAAGATGTTTCTAGTATGTTAGATAATATAGTCTTAATAACATCTGGATTTTGTTTATTTTGAAACTGGCTTTCATCCTGGGCCTAAGGACTTGCAGGGTTAAAAAAAAAAAAAACAAAAAACTGAACCTATTATAAAGGAAATGACAAGGATAATACAGGAAATCCTGGGCTTTTGGCTGTGTAGAGGATTACTTGTTGCTCACTATATTGCAACCATTCATATTCTCAGAGTCTGAAATGTATATTGTTTTGCTGGTAATCCATCTGTTTTATTCTGTCTAAAAGAAGACCCTTTGTAGTTTTGTCTCTGCCTTTGGAAGAAGTCATAGTAGCAGTAGTTTCTCTAGTGTGAAAAGCAGAACTACACATACTAAGAAAACTTGGTTTGTAGTTAAATGATATATTGTCACGGACGAGTGAACCTTTGCTAAATGGAGTAAAATGATGCATCTCCTCCCTTCTTTAACTCCCAAATGCTTTTGAACAGAAGGGAAGAAGTTATTATTTTTGTGCCTGTGCAGTTGGTGACAAAGTTGAATATGTTTTCACATTCAAAAGCATACTGATGTTAGCACCAATTTTTTTCTGTTTTAGAAGAGTTTTGTGTGGTAACCTCTGAAAACACTGTGAAATGCAATATTAAACAGCTGGTCCATGAACTTCTCTTGGTATGTAGGCCTGAAGATAATGGATGTTGCATTCCTGGCTTCAAAGAAAAAATACAGGAAATCTTTGAAGTCTAAAAAGTAATTTGCAACAAGTCTTCTGTTTTTATAAACATCTAGGCTAGCTATCTTTACTAAATAAACTACATCTGAAAATTATTTAAAATGTCTCTCCCAGCATCACCAAGGACTTGAAAATGTTAATGTTAATTTTATTCAGGCCTATTTTTCTATATTGTGATTATCCATACCAGCTTAAGCTTGTTATGGAGACAGTTGTGTGCTTATTTATGTGTTTGGGTTTCTTTATAGCTTGTTGTGATATTTTGATCGTCATACCTCATTTTTATTGTAAATATTTTCAGTTATGTTGGATTTTCATGCACAGCTGTCTTGTCATCTCCTGACAAAGGTATGAATTTTATAGAACTTCAGTGTTATGCAAGTATTTTCATCATCATACTTCGTCTTTAATAGTCTTTTTTTAATACACAAATGTCTTTCTGCTAAGAGGCCTTATCACAGTTCCCCTATTTTTCAATCGTTCTCACTCTTGCTCACAAATTAGGCAAGGCTGTTATTTGTCAGCAATGCTAGCATCACTTCACACTTGCTCAGGCTGAGTAAATGAGCTATTCTTTAAATGATAGCCTTGATTAGGTGTCACTGAGAGTGCTGGAAAGAAGTAGCAGAATGCATTTGATCTGTTCCAAGTGCTTATATAGATATCAGGAAGACCGTTCCAAGAATTATGAAAAAAAATAGCATAAAATAGGTATGAGACTTTTTAATCATACCAGATCTTGTATCACATAGCACTTATGTGTATTTCAGGTGTAAAAAATCTGCATGTTGGTAGGTAGACTGCTCTTCTAAAAATTTGGCTATAGAGGCAGATAGATTTTACTATGCTTGTAGAAAAAAAAATAATTTGTTCTGTAGCATAAACTGAGTCTGTATTAGTGGCTGTTGCTGGCCTACATGAAGCTTTCAGCATTTGCTTAGGAGACCATTGCTTGCTGTGGCTCTGAAGAAGATAGATTCTGTTCTATACTTGATTTCTTGTTATTAAACAAGAGGTTAGCAGACTGCTTAGTTCTTATGCATTACACTGTATGATGTAAAGCCAATAAACACAGAAATAATGGCTGAGACATGCTCAGCCACATGGGTCAAGTTTTGCAGTACACTGATAATGCATATGGGATATACTCCGTGTTCTTGTTGCATTGTGATTGTGCAGTTCTGCATACTTCTCTGTTCTGATGGTTTCATTGTTCTTCTGTACCAGGTGGTACAGATGACAATGATTCTAACTGTTATTAATTGATTTTTCTGTTTTGACAAGTCTTTTCTATTGTTTATTGGATGTAAATGGATGGAAATGTGCTTACTGTTAATTTCTCAGAGAAATTTGGTAATTTGATTCCAACTTCTTGGATTATATAATTGGGACTCTGTAAGAGAGAAGAGACATGTCCTTAAAAAAATGTTTTAAGTCAGGTTTAGGTAATAAAAATTATGGTAATGCCTTTAATTATGAAAGCAGCAACCAGTGTTGATATCATGAAAGCATTCTCTGCTTTTGTGGTGAGCAGTTTTTAGTGACTTTGTTTGCCTAGTAGAAGCAGAATGCCCAGTTTTAAAAGTCTTCCAGACACGGGCAGGAGATGGGAAAGTGTCTTGTTTTTTTGCTCTGATAACTCTAAGCATATTTGAAAATTCATTGTCTCTTGCAGAAAATCTCGTAGCAGGTAAGCAAAACTCTTCTTAATTCTATTGTGTGATGGTTATACAGGTGAAAAATAAACTTAATTCCTGTATTAGCACAGCTGTTTTTATGGTATTGTGTTAGGCTGGCAGGGTGTCCAAGATAATTGTTCGGGAATGCTCCTGCTTGTGTGGGTGGGTAAAAGTAAAGACTAAGGGTTTTTTTCCTTAAACTCTGCTTATCTTCTGTAATCAATACACTATAAAATTGCTACACTGACTCCTTTTGACTTATGTTCTTTCTCTTTCTTTCTGCACAAGCACTCCTATTTGGACAGGGAAACCTCCCTCCTTCTGAGAAACATTGCAGGGAAGCCTTCTCATTTGCTGACCAAGGTGATGCTTCTTCTTTCCACCTGCATGTGACTGTTTCCATGTAGAACGAATGCTTTTAGTCCCCTGCCTTCCCTGGGAATTTTTGTGTTTGCTTACATGATTTCTCTTGTCCAACAGAACAGGTGCTTTTAAGGGCTGTATTTCATTGTTTGTTTCTGCAAATTCTTTAAAACTTTCAAGGTCTTGGCAAATATTTAATAGACGTGTCAGCAGATAAAATGCCCTGGCTAAAAAAGAAATTTACTGAGCTAGAAGTTCTTCTGTTCCTGTTCCCATTCACCAGTAATAATAATAAATAAATTAAAAAAAAAAAAAAAAAAAAAAAGGGTGCATTTCAGTGCTCTTGGAAGTATCCTTAAATTAATTTCACTTGCTGTGTGAAGATAAACTCTAACAAATAATGGGACTTTTTTTTTCCTGTTTTGAGTTCTGTGAAGAGAATATTCTAGGAAGAAAGTGGTCTAAGGAATCAAGTATGGACAAATCTTTGTTATAAGTTAATTTTCCTTCCAGGAAAGAGACCGCAAATGACCTGAGAGACCATCAAATGCACTTTCACTGATTCAGCTTGTTGAGTATTGCAGTTTCTGTACATATTCCTTTTCCCCTTTGAAATGAGAGTAGGAGAGATATCAAGTAAGCTATAACATCTTCTAGGCAAGGATATACTGGGAAGGAGATGTCACCTTATTCAGAAAACTTCAGTGCTAGTAGCTGAAATGCCAGGTACGTCTGAGGCTACCTACCTCCTGGAGACTTTTCCTTGGATTATTTTTCTAAAAGCTGCCCATATACATTTGCCACTGCCTTAAAGTAATGCAGAGAATATTTGCTGGACATAACTATTCTGTTTTTTTTGATTAAATGCTAAACCTCCTATTTTTTCTTAAATATCTTAACATGCTTTTTAAAGCACTCTGTATTCATCATCTTGAAACAAATTTACATCAGACCCTCTTCTAGAGGAGGATTAAGAAAAGCCAAAGAAAGAAAGTAACTTTCTACTTGTTTATATATTTGTTTTTTAAATTTAAATTCCAGCTCCTCCTCATTCCAGCCCCCAGAATTACCAACCAAATAGGCACCAAATGAGCCAACCGTGCTTGGATGCACATGAATTAAAAACTGCTGTGGAGTAAATATAAACCATGGCTTTTCATCTCCATGTGTCTTCATATCCTCTGTTCTGATTATTTATGTACTCAGTGATCTTATTGTTTATATGCTGCATGAGTGTTTATTACCATAGAAACTTCAATAAAATACATAAAATGTTAAGTCTGTTGAGTCAGGTGATCGTGAACTACCTCAACTGGTGGCTCTAATAGTTTCCACTAGTGAAATTTTTAGATTTATGAATCTTTAACTTGAAGATGAGCTTTGTAGTTTAGAGAATATTTGGAGGCAGGCATTGACTCTCTTCAATTTGTTTGCATTCCAAATTAGCATTTTAGAAGTCCAGTAGAGGATCTGTTTGTGGCTCAATGTTCATGAACACAAATTTCAAGAACAGAAAAATAACGATTTGCCTTGTTGTCTTTGAACTTTTCAGCTTTAAGGCAGGTGCTCGTGATGAGCTTGCTGCTGCTCAGAGGCTGATGTTTGTTTGACATCAGCTGAGTTTAGGACTACCTCAGTACACCTATGCCCTCTGCTTCTAACTCCTAAGCACATAATCCTGGTGTCGTTACTGGTTCTCATCTTATGTCCACCAGACAGAAATTTCTCTGGTAAAACAGTGAGTGCGGAGTCCAGTTTATTTCTGGCTTGGACTCTTCCAGCTTACTCTAGCATTAGATGAGACCTAATATGGGAGAAGCAAAGGGTTCACGTAACTGAGAGAAATGGGACTTTTCCTTTTTGTGACAGGTAAATTTGAGATCAGCTTCTGTGATTTGTTTTGCAGTGTGTCTGGTTTGTCAGCTAGCTGTTTTCTTCTATATTCTGTTTCTTTCATTCTTTCCCTTCCTTCGTCTGTGTTCCTCTTATGTCAGGACTGCAGGCAGTCGGGGGAATGATAATATCAGCTCTGTCTGCTGGTGTCATGGCTCCTCTACAAGTGCCAGTCCTGGACCAGCATCTTTTAGAGTTACAGACAAACACAGTTGTTGCCAAAGCATAGGTCAGATCTCATAAAAGAAAACGATCTATTAATTGTAGTCTCCTCATTTTTAATTTTAATAAAGGCAGAAGGCAAAACACAACAACGTAAATCTTAAGTTATTGATTATTGAGAATAAAGCAATGTAAATTTAATGTCAGGTTACCCTGCTGGATTAGAATTAATCTGTGAAATGAATACTGAAGATTAAACCTTTGCTTCTGACATTTGTCATCTTGGTCATTTATGACTATGAAATACAGAACACATGAAAACTTGTGAGACAGTATTCAGGATTCGATATTTTCCCAGTTTAGAGCATGAAAGCAGGAAATAGAAATGTAACGTGCTGAATTCTGAAGTCCTCTGTTCTTCCACTATTTTAATGCACGTGGAACTGGAGCTACATGCAGGAAGCCAGATGATAGGGATTTTAATGATATAATGCTGCAGATATGAATGTCAGCATCTGGAGAAAAGATAACATTAATCCTTATGACTTCTCTTTCCAAATAGCTGGTACTTCATTTTTCCGTTCTTGTTTGCCTTTCAGGCAAACATGTTTCACACAAATGTTTATTCTCTCCTGGTTTGCAAACCTTGGTTGTTCCACAGTACAGCCCCTCCAGACCTGATTCTAAGTCAGCTGTGAAATTGACTTCATGCATCTTGGATGAATCTAGCTCAGATGTGCTCGATTGTGAATGACCATCTGTTTGAGAGATGATTTTTTTTGAAGGAAGTATAAAAATACAGCAATCAGTGGCTAATCTGGAAAAGAGGTAAACACGGTCTGCGAACTCTTCCCTTTTAGATCCACTTCTGAGGAAGTTGAGGTAGCCAGACTTAGAAACTACAACAAGAAAAAAAAGAAAAAAAAAAGTTAGTGCAGTTTAATACATAAACTCCAAAAATGACCGATGCACTGTTTCTAGTCAACAGCCTACTCTGTACTAATCCATTGTGACTGTTGTCAAGCTCCTGTGCAGTTGAAGTATCATTCTTGTCCTGCAGTGGTGTGTAGGAAGCTACTGTGGAAGTTAGGTGAACAGCCTATAGGCTCAAATCTGTGTTGGTCACACCCCACCTCTGCCCTGTTCCCCATGTCTAGTCAATTCAGCTTTTTGTCCATAGCTAAAACTCCTGTGCCTCCTCATGTTGTCATCTTCTCTTCTCTTTCAGAATCCCCTACTGTGATTTCTGTGTCTTGCTGTTCCCTTCTGGGTTCTTTTGTCCCTTTTCCTCTGGCCTTCAGATCTAGCATCTTCTTCCCTGTACATACCTGAGTTAGGTATGCTAAGGAGAAGCCTGGCTTCAAGCAGTTACTGCAAGGAAGGTGCTATTTGGAGGCAAGAAAGATCTCACCTTTTGAGGAGAGCTATCCTCATGCTCAAGTTCAGCTTGAGACAGACAGCTGCCATGGCAGTTCTCTGCTCAACTATTTGTTACGATGAAGTTACCAACAAATAAAGCTTTGATCTTGTTCAGGTTCCCTAGTAGTTCCCTTTCATAAGAGAAAGTGCTAAGAAACTTCTGTAGAAAATCTTTCTGCACTTCTAGCAGTAACACTTTGCTAAATAATACACATTTTTTCTCTTATATGATTTGAGATATGAGAACATTGCAAAAGCTTAAGTATTGAATAATTTTGGTCAAGCACAAAGGAAGCTCTAGGCGAGATTCATAGATGCCATTCTTCATTTGGAGTTTATAAGCAGCTGCCATCTGTCTTCTGGCTTTCCTGGGCAGTAACACCTGCTTTGCCCTACTATGCTGCCTCCATAAAGATCCCCTCTGCAGGAGCTCTTGGTACTGGATGCTGAGACTTTGGTATTTATGTAAAACATGACAACTCTTTCCCAATTTCCCTTCAGAGGCCATCTTCAGGGTTGGAGTTGACCTTCTAATAGCAGAAAGTTTGTGAATGTGGAACAGATGCTAAACAAAGGAGCAGGGGAGGAAGAGGCAAAAAAAAAAAAAAAAGAGTTATTCATGGGAACTCATGGGAACTGCTAGGCAGTTCTGATTCTGCCTGCTTAGTTGAGGGCAGGAGCAGGGTCTCTGTTTCATTTCTAGCAAAATGAAAATTGCCACTTCTTCTCCCTGCATCATTGTTTGCATTTATGCTATATCCCTGTCCTCAAAGCAGCATAGTGTAATCATTGCCTGATAAATCTGTTAAGTGAACTGTTGTCTTGAATACAACTCCCCAAAACAGTCCTACCTCCTCCATCACCTATATCAGCATCTTCAATAAGAAGCCTGGACACTGCCATAATACAAGTGTGGGGGCAGTAAGTAAGGGTTAGAGGGAAGTGTGGAAGACACTCTATAGAGGATAGACTGCCCAGCAGGGGAATGGCTGCTGGGGCCTTTCACTTTGGGAGAGCTTTAAAAGAAGCAACTGTCTTGTTTCCTGCTTCCCTTAGATACAGACTTCCCTTAGTTATTTTGGAAAAAAATAAAAATAAAAAAGCAATAACTGTTTGAGAATGTGTTTGCGTAAGTAGCTCGTGACCGACCTCACTGTTTATGGATGGGCTGTGCCACCACTGCCAGCTAGTGCCTCAAAGACAGCACAAATACGTTTTTCAGGATAGAGGCTGTGCTTCCTAGTTAGTTTGTGAAATATGTATAGAAGAAGTGTTATTAAAATCCACTCTGAATGGAGAAAAAAGCAACTTGGGCAACTTTTGCAGTCATAGCTTTTTCCGTCCCGTGCTGCTCACATACACAGTTGTTCCAATATTTTAGGCAGAAAACTAAGGGATGTCTTGAAGTTTGAGGGAGTGTGCAGAACCTGAGCTGGTCATAGTGTTATTTCAGGCAGAAGAAGCCACTATTTCCCTAAGAATCCTGGGAGAGGAGAATCCTTTCAAAGAAGATGGTTGAATTTCTACATGAGACTAGACTGTAACTAGCAAAATAAGCAGTAGGTATCTGCTTCTGCTCCTTTGCAGGAGAATGCTGCCTGCATTCAGAGAAAGGCTTTGCAGAGAAAATATTGCAAATATTAAAAACACAACATTTCTTTCTTCCTGTATGCATCTTATAATCTCTATCTTCTACCCCATCAGTGAAACCTGACTTGTTACTTGCCTTTAATCATTTAATAACTGGATTTTCTAAATCCTGTAACCATCCTTAAGGCATGTTTTACTTTTTCCCCATTTTGCCTGTGTTCCTCTGGGCAAGTAAAAGGGAGCAATTGCTACCACTTTAATCAGTGTGCAATGAAACATTTAAGAAAAAAAGGATCCCCAAATTAAAAACAAAAAGAATGAAGTTCTTTGAGTAAGCTCAGCTCCATTATGGTGCAGGTCTTGCATGTTTAATGTTAAAACAGAGTATCTTTTATTGACTCTCTAACAGAAACTTGGGACAGAAGACACTGCTAGTCATAGTAGATTTTTTCCAATATTACAGCATAGTGCAAATTTACTGAATGCTAAGTTGTCATTTATAACTATAAAGAATACGTTAATTAAGATGTTGTATTGCAGGGCTGTAGTTTTTAAGTTTTAATTCATAGTGTAGTGGGATATCTTGGTTGAATGAGCTCTCACAGTAGTTATGTCACCAAGCATTCCTTCAGCCATGCATCATGTTTTCCATAAGCAAACATAACTTCAGCAGGGGTCAAAAGCCTATGAAGGCTCAAATCCTTAAAAGTGCAAGGGTAATGCTCTCCTAAAATAATCCCATTGGAGTGAAGATGTGTTGTAATTTTTCAGTTACTAGAAGAGAGTATCTTTCTCCCAAAAGAGGCAGAAATGGGCATTTTGTGTTTTTACACAGCATGTGTTTATATCCTTTATGGCACTGTGTAGCATGTATTGAGTATAAATGCAGTCCTGTCAGGGGGCTGATTTCTGCTGCATTAATTGTGTACCACGCAAGGTCCAGTCCCCGAGTTGTCTGTGGCCACAGCACAACCACAGGCAGGAAAGCTGTGCCGGGAGCGGGGCTGCAGCCCGCAGGGCATCACCTTGGCTTATGGCAGGGTGCAACTACAGCCTGGCTTTGTACCACGTTTACATCCCTAGGGAACCCCACTCACATCATGGGGATTTTAAAAAGTTACTGTTTGCTTCATAAGCAGGTCCATGTGCTGCTCTGGGGGCAGTTCTGCTGGGAATGTGAACTACTAGGGGAGCAAGAGAGTAAATTATTGCAAGATTTGAAGAGCTTTGTAGTTTACTCCATTAAGCAGTGAAGACACTCTGTTGTTCTGCCATACTAAAATGCTATTTGTCACATCAGCCGTGATGCAGCACTGGCCTGAGAAGCAACTGTAAAGCAGAACTTGAATAACTTTAAATCCCTGACTACTTGCTTTCAAAAATTGTAATATGCTTCTTTTTCTTCTGTGTATTTCTAGTAAATAGATTGTGACTCTTTTATCATTTATTGCTGGTTAAAATTAATTTCCATTTTTAGAACATTTTAAGTTTTTTTTATTTAGATTTAAACTTAAAGTGTTAAAATGAGTGAAGCATAAATATAAGAAATCCTGATTGCTGCACCCATATTAAAACTGAGTGGCAAATGAAAAGTAATTGCTAGGTGGTAGAAGAGTAAATCCTTGGAATTTTTTTTAATATTAAAAAATAAAAGCTTTTCAGAGAATGAGAATCTGCTGTGGACTCGGAGAGCAACAGAGATACGTTCACTGTATGAAAGGTTGCTCGCCCTGCGTGATTGCCGTGCGGGGCTGTGCCTGCGAAGGCTCCTGCCGGGGTTTGCCGGAGTCAGTTGCTTTGCATGGCC
>JAVCKT010009230.1:7155-30954 GCA_032273925.1 Rhynchotus rufescens | reverse complement strand
GCGTCTGGATTTAAAGGATAGGCAGAATTCATAGGCTATGAAAACCAGTCTATTAGTTTGAGACAGCTCCATTATCTAAAAAGAGGAGGAAAAAAAGGAAATTCAGTGAAGCATTACTGATTCTGCTGTGTATTGAAATAAAATTATAGCGATAGAGACTTGTTCCAACAGTGGCTCAAGGCAGATTGAAAGTTATTCTAAAAACAAGTGGGTGCCTCTTTTTTTTTTTAATGCAGGTTTTCAGTGGTAGAGTACAAAAAATGGTGGCATAGTAAGATTTTTGATTTCAGTTAAAAAAGATAGCATGAGTTTGTGAGTGTATGCGGCCTCTCAGCATTGAACATTTTTTTCCTCAAGCAGGAATTACAGCAGTTTGCTTAAAAGATCTGTAAGAAAAGGAGAGGAAATTGTGGCAGGATGGCAAGTAGAGTTTCAAAATAAATATTGCCTGATCTTATCTGGTTTGTATAATGAAGTTATCCTACAGTACCATACACAGTAAGATGGGAATGGCACGGTGCTCTGCAATGGAAATTATTTTGGCAGAGTCTGCCCATATTTACCTGTCGCTAATGTAGCCTCTGTATTTGTAACATCAAAATCTTCCTTAAATCTACCAAACTTGCCTAACAAATTGGTGGTTGGTATGTGGGAGAATGATTGTTTTACTACCTAGACTTATTTTCTTTGATATTGCTTATAAAAAGCAGACACTGGGTCTGGACCAAATGTACATAAATAAAAGCTTTTTTGGAGGCCTTAGAAGTGGAGGCTGCTTGTTTTGAACTCAAACAAAGCACTTAAGTGGCATGATTCATGCTAGAAAATGACCTCAGCATGATGGAACCACTGTTGTAAATTCAAATTCTTCTGCCAACAGCACTTAATAAATTAATTAGTCTGCAGATTCTTGCTGTGGAAATGACGACAGTTTTGCAGCCAGTGCGAAGGAGCCCCGGTGAGCACCAGGCACCACCACTGCCCTCATCCTCAGGTACCCCTTTGGTTCCACACTGAAGAATAGGGAACGTTCTGCTTTTGGAGGGCAAAAATCTTTCCTTCATGAAACCTAAACCTCCCTCAGAGGAAATGCCAAGATTTTTATTTCAGTTCTATCAGAAAAAAGATAAAAAACATTATTGAAATATGTTAAATTAACTCCTTTAAAAGGTCTTGAGATTAATTTGGTTATTGGAGCTAGCAGAGCATCCTCATTCTGGATTTCTCTTCAAAGTGCTGGGGCTTAAGAGTTGTTCGTATTTCCAAGTGTCAAGATTGCCCTAAGTGATTTGGAGCTACAGAAATAAATTGCTACATATTTATTGCTATAAAGATAATCTTACAAACGTGAATTGATGCAGCTCTGACTTCCTGAGGGCTCAGCACTTCTGCTGTAGAAAACTTTCCCAATCAACAAAAGAGGGAAACTGCCAGTGCTCTGGTAAGATTTGTTATTGCTACCTGGAAGCCTGAAGGGCAAAGAGGATGTGATCTGTGAGCATAAATACTCAGATATTCATAGGGGAAAAGAAATAGTATGGATAGTTGCTGTATAGTAAATGCTTGTAAGTCTCAAATAGTGTGTTAATTTTGCAAGTTTCTCTGAGATTTTATTCAAGAACACCTTCCTATAGGATTTCAGTAGATTTCTCAGTTTATATGTTAGCTATGCTCTAAAATTTTTTATAATTTCACTTTATAAAGGAAGAAAATGGTTATTTGATTGAAGAAGATATTCTTACTATGAATTTGCAATTCTAGTTGAAATTTTCTTTTGTTCCCGTGTCTTTGGAGATTCTTTCTATATGCAAAAACAGTGGTATACAAGGTTAGTCATGTCATAAATATAATTCCTGCCTTCTCATTGATGCTTGAGTAAGAAAACTCTTGTATGTTTTAAGTATATGTGTTATAGTTTTTGTTTGTTACTGAAACAATAATGGCAGTAAAAAGTTAAAAGGTTTTAATATACGCTGAATATTAGTAATTTTAAACACTATGGGTGCTGAATGAACAAATTCAGAGATTGAATACAAATCAAAAATGTCTGCAAGATTAATGGCTGTAGGAATGGCAACTCAGTGCAGTAGTCAAGATTAATAATGCATTCCACCTTACCCTTTTGGAGGTTGTAATATTGGGAATGAGAAGACAAAGGCAAAGATAATGAACTTGATCAGAGTAAGATTTGGGGAAAAATGAATAAAGCAGTAATCTTCTCTAAGAAAGCAGCTCTATTTCACAACTTTCTTTTCACATTTAAGTAGAAAAATATAGCAGCACTGGTCTAGACTAAAACTCCTTAATGTGTTTTATTGAATGAATACATTAACATTGAATGAGAAAATCAATGCATTGTTGATCTGGTAGACAAAGATTTATGTACATCAGAATTATTCTTGATGGATTAATTTTCAGGATAAGGTGCCACTGTTTGGAATAAAACATGACATAATTTTGCTGTGCTTTCAAATGATTGAAATCACTGCCTTTGGAAAAACATTTCCTGTGAATACAAATGTACTGCATGTTCTTTTACTTCTTTTGGAGATAACCTTTGCCTTCTGTAACAGTTTTTTTCTGTGATAGAATTCCATCAGATTGTATCATAGCAGTCAGATCTCTTACAGATGAATGACAAGTCCAAAGGATATTTAAAAGGAACTTGGTTTTTTTAGACACATTCTAAGTTCTTTTTTGAGAAATACAAGGCACACCTCTTCCAAGCCTGTATTTAGCTGTTATTATCTAGTCAGTGTATCTGTTAAATCTGAAAAATAATCAAAAAAACTTCACTCTGTTAAGAATGTGTTTTACTGCCATGGAAATAAACAGTGAGAGACCACTTGATTTTATTGGGTTTGAGATCATATGGATGGTGGAAAAGGATATTCTGCAATTGATAGTGTGTTGCTTCTTAGTCATTTCACTTTATATTCAGGAATCAGAAAAGATGAATCACTTAAAACCTGTTCTTAATCAGGAGTTGTATTGCAGTGTGGTTATTCAGTTCAACAGAAGAACACATCATAATTTTATCTCTTCCTTTAAGGCTTACAAGCTGTTCCAGTACCAAATAACTTATAGAAGGGAGCAAGGCCAGATTTTCTTTTCCTAGTTCTGTAATCCACCCTAATCCATTTTAAAGATTCTAATGATAATGGTGATGCATGTGTGCTGACCAAAAGGCCTTGAGAACTGCCATGCCACTCTGTTACTCAGAGGTGTCTCATTATTTAATAAAATCAGGAAAATAGCATTAACTATTCATATTTCTTATTCTATTGAATAATATTTTTGGTTCTGACACATTTGGATGTTACTTTCCCATACCTCTGTATGTGTTACGCACACATTTTGCACCATGTAAAATTATGTTGAAAAAACAGTTTACTGCAGTGTCAGAAAATCTTACAGCTGGCTTGAGACTGAAGTAAAAGAAGCATGAATATCCTAAGATTAACTCTACTGAGATTACAGCTCTTCTATAAATATATAGCTTCATTAAAATCTGATACCAAGCAGCCATGGTCAAAATAGTAAAAAACTAGCATGAAAAGTAATGCACAGGACATCTATATACTCCCTGATTTTAAGAGTGAACTACTCAATTTATGGAGATGCAGGGAGTATTCACAGTAATGTAACATTATTCAAGTTAGTCAAATTCCTCAATGGTCCTGCTTTCTTAAGTACATTGAACCACATTCTTCTCCATGGAACATATATAATCGCCCCATTTTATAAAATTGAAGAAGTCCTGCATTGCAGTCAAGTATGAAACTCAAAACCTATTTCCATTCTAGGTAATGACATGAGTTTAAGGAGATCCCAGTTGACATAAGCAGCTGCTAGTGACCTGGCAGTGGGGACCTCCCACTGATGACAGAAGACCCATGTTGGCCAAGGCTCCATGTCACCCCTGTGGATGGCCAGGCTACTGTGCTCACTTCCCACAGAGCTTCTCTGCGTGCTCCCTCTTGCCTCAGCATGGCTTTTGCTTGCAGTGACTGTGCTCTCACACGCTTTCCCGGGAGCCAAGCTCTCCCAGAGCCTCTTCTGGCGACCTTCAAACTTCAGGTGCTTCAAACTTCAGGTGTCCCGACTCTGTGCTTGCAAAGCCTCTTTAATTTAGATGTGTTTTTCATAAATTAAATCCTTATTTATAGCCTTCATTAGATTTTTCAAGTCAGTCATTAAAAGATTCTAAAGTAAAACATTTGCAGTCAACTTAAAGAGCAGTTTATGCAATTTCCTATGAGAATTTTTGTTGAATTCCCACTTTGGTTTACTGTGTAATCAAGGATGATCCCATGATGTCAGGCTGTTTTTTAAAGATCAAAGCTATGCAGATTTATCTAAAGATTTCTAAAAATTGCATCTAATACTTTCTGTGAATATCCTGATCATCTCTGAGTTCTTCCTGATGAGCACATCCCAAATAGTTAAACCAAATAAGCTCAATGCTCAATGGAGTTGCAAGATAGATGCAAGAAGACAACACTTGGAGCAAGTAAGTAAGCAGCTTACAAAAATATAAGAAAGAAATATGTAGAGGTCAGTGGGGTCTTCAATGTGAGAATGACAAGCTCAGTTTTCCTATAGCTGTGGAGAAGGTGTGGGGTTTTATGACTTTGGCTCCATTCCAGCAAAGTACTTACAGCCAAAGCATAGTCCCATTAGGTAAATCTATTTATAGAGGTAGAGATATTCCCTCTTTAACAAATGTGTGTAACTCATCAGCATTAATGGCATTTATGAGTTAGCAATAAGAAGAAAAGCAATAAGAAGAAAAGATAGTGATTAGTTTAAATCCTTTTTTTGTAGCAATAAAATCTGACCTTTGCCCTCCAAGAAAAAAAAAATCCATGGCAGGACTGGTCACTGGATGGCTGAGAATCATATTGTTTTGGCACACAGCAAAGAACACAATATATGTCATATTCAAGATTCAAGCTCCAGCTTTTGACGTATAGTCTATATAAAAGCAGGACAGAACTATAAATTCAAGTAATAATCGATTGAAATGAACCAGAACATTTAGAGCTGCAGCCACAAGTGTGTTGGCTTTCCAAGGCCAGAAAGCCAGTGATTCATGAAAATTGTAAGTTTTCATGTAATTTGTTACAAGATCCTACAATTACTGGTGAAAGTTCAGAAGATTAATGGCTAGAGGCTTAAATAAGCTTGAGAGTCAAGGTATTATTTGTCATAAAGGAAAAAGGGTCAAAAGCCACTAAAGTTCAGCAAATATCATCTCTTTTTTTCTTAATTACATTAGAAATTAAGTTAGAAGCAGCAAGGTATTAATTGTCTGTGCTTTGGATTAAGGCACATTGTTCAGATTTGGACTAATAGTTCCTATTGTAGAACTGGTTTTAGTTGCTGGAACCTTAGTTTTGTTTTCAGACTTCAACCCTCTGGGAACTCAGAGTCCCTGGGGAGATGGTGGCTGCGGTTTGGGAGACTGCAGCAAAGGCAGGAGAGGTGGCAGAGACACGATGGCAACTGTGGAAAAATTTATGAAAGGGAAAATTAGACAAAGGCAGAAGAGCAGGAGCCACAACAGAGCAAGTGCTGAAGAAGTGAATTTGGAATAAGATTGGAAGACTCAGAAACCTGGCAAAAAGGATGCAGAGGGGAAAGAAAAGCCAGGAATGATATGGCAAAATTGCACCGCACTGATAGGGACAGCTCTCTGCAGCCGTCACACCTCATTTCTGAGTTCTCAGCACCATGATACTGCTCATCAATTTTGGCAAACCTGAATTCTTCTGTCCAAAAGCAAAAGAATGAATTCCCTAGCTCAGGAGACACAGGCTTGTCCCTGCCTCTGTGTGAGAAAGAGGGAAGACACCAGGTACTGTCCCCATCTCCTCCTGCACTCAGCCCTGCAGGTGGTGACCGTCACCACGACCAGCTCGTTTCCTCTAGACCTGGGGCTTTAAGGCAGGTCGGCAGTACATACACCCCTTGCTAGGACAGTCAAATAGAGAAAATTGCTTACTCTTTTGCTACATTCTCTTTTCTTCCTCATTGCCACTAAAAAAACCCTGTATTTTCAACAAAATTCTTGTCTCAGTGATATCTTGCACGGGATAAGCAGTGATCACTGACTCAGTAACTAGTCCATATTTCTTTTTAACATCAGCCATATGGTAAGTCTGTGATCATTGCCTAACTCGGTCAGCGGCTTAGAGATGTAAAGCTTCTTATGTTAGGCCAGCATTTGCTACTGGGAGGCTGAAGATCAAGCATCCATACTGCTGAATTTGTCTTTAAAAATCTTACCATTTAATTCTCAAAAAAGAGAGTATTTAAAAGACATCTGTCCTCAAATATGTGCTGAGAATTCTTACCTGAATAAACTACCCAGGACCACACAAAGGTGTGCAATGGTCAGGACATGACATTCCTTCTCTCCTAAAACTTCTTGCAAGCTTTCTCTGGTTCCTTAATCACAAGATCAACCATCCATTTTTTTTACTATTTTACCCAATTTCAGCACTATGTCTGAAGGGAAAAAAAATATTTCATTTCCTGTTTTGTTTTAATCGCAGTTCCAAAGTTTTGATGACAGCTGGTAGTAAGGACAGAAGCATTTTCTATCATACTTCCTTAAAATAAACTCCCCAGCACCATAATAAAAGTGATAGCATTACAGTTAATTGTATGTGACAGTGCAATTATGTGATAGGTTTCTAATAGCTTTTGATTTTGCTGTAGGATTATAATCAAATATGCTTTAAATGCACCTTATCAAATAACACCATCTTGAAAACTCTTCAGGACTTGAATAAAATTCCTAGTGAAGTAGTGGTTGGGGCTGTGGAGGAAAGGGGTTGCTGCTGTAGAAAATAGCATAAAAAGCTTGCATTTTTTCAATGCACATAGTGGTTTGTGCTGAGAACAGAACTGCCAGGGGCTACAGGTGTCATCCATGTGTGCGGCATGTGCCTGGCCAGAGCCCACCCAGCTCCAGCCTTTGGCTTGTCCCCAAGCCATCCCAGCAGTCCAGGTGCTGATATTGCCCAATCCCATTCCCACACGTTTCCTCTTGCTCTTGCAAGTTGTAAGAATGGGATCTTTTAAGTTGTAAGAATGGAGTTGTAAGAATGGGATAAGACGGGATCCTATGGAGTCTCATTCTCTGGAGATCTTTAAAACCCGCTTGGACGCAGCCCTGTGCCGCGTGCTCTAGGTGACCCTGTGTGAGCAGGGGGGTTGGACTAGATGACCTCTGAGCTTCCTTCCAACCTTAAGCAATCTATGATTCTGTGATTCTATAAACAGAAGCTCTGCTCATCTTTCTAAGTCTTACACTGGAAAGGGGAAGAGATATTGGTTGAGAAGATCTGAGAATGTCTCCTGGAAATACTCCATCATCAAACAGGTGAAACACTTGCCCATCTGCAGAATGAAATAGCTCCTTCTGCTTTTCCCCCCCCGAGGAACTGTAGTGGAAGAATGTAATCGTAAATCAGAAAATCCCACCCTTGAAAGCCAAACCATGATTAGGAATTCTGAAAGGATTCCTTCTGAAAGGACCTCTTCTTGCTGTAGAACCTGTACAGAAGGAGAGTCTTGTGCATCCTTGAGTGTTAGAATAAGGGCATGGAATCCGGTAAATAGTCAGGACTGCAGTATCTGTTTGAATGCAGCTACTCCTTATTCCAACTCTCTGCAGTATCTCACAAAAGATACTTCAATAACTGCTGGCAATTATTGACTTTGGAAGCACTAATCTCACTGCTGTCTTATTCTGAGTAGCAGTGAGTTGCTATTATAGTGTGTCAATGATTATAGTTACTGCCCTTTCCATTTCTGCTTCTAGGTTAAGAGACAGTTTCCCATACTCTGTAATTACCAGCCAAACACCAAAGAATTAACATTGTCCATCTGATACCACATAATTGCACCCACTGAAGCAATAACTGTTCATGGACCTACCAGTTCTTGCAGGAGGCTTGTTTTATACTTTGATGCAGACAGCACATTTAAGAAAACAAGAACTGTAAGAGAGACTGTATGGGTTGCTATAAATAAAGATAAGATATTGTAGCTTACACAGTGACTTTTGCAGAACTTTAATTCCAGACAGCAAATGACACTCACTGAGGCTATCAATTCAGGATTACAGAAAGTATTTAGATAAATACTAAGTAATGTCTTGCATAAATACAAGTTCAGGAGAGCAAAATTTCAAGTTTGCTCATGGAGGATAACATTGTCCATAGGAAATGAATGAAAAATGTAGTAATAGAAAGGATATTACCAAATATCTGTTCATAATGTATAGCCAGCTGAGTTTAGCACCATGAGGACTGACCGGTATATACCAGGCCTTTCCAATGTTGAGGGCTGCAGGCCAGCTCTAGTCTGCTCGTTGTCACAAATGACAAACAATTTTCAGAGCACAAATGCTCTGAAAAGCAGAGGAAACCAAGGCTTGAAGAAAATCAGATCCATCATCAAGATGTTGCCAAGAATTATTTAGGAAACATGAATACACAAGTATAATTATTTTGTTGGGAAAACTGCTTCATAGGCATTGAAGTAAAATTTGATCTTGATTATATCCCTATAAACTACTGACTTCAGTAGTAAGCACAACAGAAAACAGAAACTGATCCATAAAAGTCAGTTATGAAACTCACAGTACAGGGCAATATTAGGAATGTGTTAACATGGAAAGAGATAAGCACAGAGTGTAGGAGAGGCAAACCCTTTATCTGGAGGTTGAAACCTGTGTCTCAAGTCCGTTCATCATGACCTTGAGACAAGATGCTGTTAATAACAATCTCTACGGAAGATCAGACCATGCAAATTCAAAAATAAACTGTAGATTTAAAACCTCTGCTCACCTTTTGTTTTAAATTGTAGTAAATGGGAAACAATTTTTCATGATCTTGTTCTCTGAAGTTTTCCGTTTTTTGACTTCAACAATAAAAACTGTCATCAGTAGCATAAAGTTTAAAGCAGTGAATTGATTTTTAAGCTTGAACAGCCACAGGCTAAGTTCTCAGTAAAATAAAACTGTTAAGCCACAGGGTTTTGAGTCTGAATGCTGCCATAGATCATCTCCACTTGTAGTACAAAATGTATAGGGCAAATGCAGATCTTGGTAAATGCCTTAAATTCTTGTAATACAGATACATTAAAGCGTTTCGGCATTACTTAGAGGGGCATTATATAAGTAAATGGTCCTAATGGGAATTAATTTTGTGTATCCATCTAAGTGATTGTCAGTATGTGTAGCACAGCCTACGACTAAAAGTGAAATCCATTCCTGTGGACCTGTGTAGTGGCCTATGTTATTGAATAACATAAGTGGACTTAACTGGTTAGTCAGTGCCATGCCTGTGAATGTAAGAAGCAATACAGTCCCATGGCCGAATCACTGGACTGACACTCACTTTAATCCTTAAATTCTGTGTTGCATTTATCACCTCTTGATGTTCTCCTCCTTGGGGGTTTTATGAAGGCTTATCTAGTGGGCTGGAACTTTCTGTGTTGAATCAAAAAAAAAATTCAATTGTTTTGCTATTGGGACACTGGAAAGAAAAGATTCTTTCTTAATTTTATTTGGATTAACAGCAAAGCCTGAAAACCCTGATGATATTATGAGCAGTGTCTTACCCGTTAGGTTGTACTTGTGACTGATTGCATTGGTGATCTGCTGCTGCTGCTGAACAGTATTTATGAGGTTGTGAGGTTATACTTAACAGTATTTATGGGGTTGTGCTTAATACTGCTACCTGTCAATCTGTGTGTGTGTGTTTGTCCTAGTTTTTACCTTTGTGTATGCAAACAAGCAAAGCCTCTCCTGAGACAAAAAGGTGTCCATAAAGAAAGAAATAAGATATAAAAATATTGTAATAAACACAGAAATGCTAAGTGTTTGGAAAAATCCAGCACCTGATAAAAAACTATTCAATCAGAGGACTGGTGAAATTACAGCCTTTTAAAATTCATGCATTAGTTCCCTTTTGAGCATGTATAGAGTACAGGTAAATAGTTACAAAGCAGAATGTTGCCAGAGTCGCATTTCTCCCCTAGCTTTAATTCATACAGTCCAACTACAGCTACTGCACAAGAACATACATAGCTTCATAAGGCAGTTATTCAACTGGAAGAATCATTAATCTCTAAATGTAAGATTGTTCAGTTTGTATTCTGCTACAGATTATTTAGTACTTTCCATATACTATAGCTCAGAGTGTTTTATTAAGCCATGAATTATAGGAGAGAAGTGCCCTGAATGTAAAACTCATCACAGCTACTTATATAAATGCATTAAAGAGTTACTTGTTGAAGCCGAATGTTGTCACTTGCACCTGGGCAAATGATGTGTAGGAAGTAGTCCTGCACAAATTACTTGTTTACTTTTAGGGACTACGCAGAAAATATGAATCCAGAAGTAATACTTACCAACAGGAAACATGTCTCAGAGATAAAGGTCTTTAGCCACCCAATGTAAACACAGCAGAATATGTGTGAAAAATGCAGGCAGGAAAAATACGAGTAAGTAAGATGCTGCGTTCTACTGCTTTTTAGTTGTTATTCCAGTAGCAGTTAGAATTCCACAAAGTGTTCAGACATCACATTTTTCTAAGCCTTGCAAAAGTCCATGATAGGAAGCAGTTTTTCCCAGAAGGACTTGCAGCCTTAGATAGATAGAGTAGGAAATGGTTGATAGTAGCAAGTAAAAGATGAGGATTTATGTTTTGCAGTGAGTCAGTTATAGCGGTATAACAAATTATTACTGGGCTGCTCAACCACACACAAATTTTTACTGTAATCAGGCACGAGTTATATTTATTTCCTTCATTGTCCTGCAGTGATAAGGAAGGAGAATCCTCCCATTTACTGGTACTTACTGAGGCAACTTTTCACCACAGTGACTTGCTCATTGGATCGTCTACCTACATCCTCAATCACAAACAGATCTAAGTAGTTTGCTCAAAGTCTTTGTTATCTAAATGTTGATGTTCTTGCATCTTAATGTTCTCTGCAGTGCCCTATCTTCCATGGGAGTCCACTTTCTTTTACTGTATGTAATAAGACATAAAAAGATGAACAATCAGGGTGGAATTAAAAAAAAAAAATCAGTGAATATTCTATCCAGGCCATTGACTGTCAAAAATGTTTGCTTTAAATCTCATCCTCTGTATCACAACATAAATGGACTCTATCCCCAGCAATGGAATGCTTAAAATTATTTCTAAAGCCATTCTTTGTTTTGTTTGTTTTATGTCTATGCAAAAAAGTTGTGAAGTACATCTCCTTAAAGCGTTAAGTAAAATTTGATTTTTCTTTGTTTATTAATGTAATTCACAGGGTTCTCCACCCATGACTCTTGAGTTTGAAGCTTCATGTGAACAGCACTACATTAAAGTCTTCATCTCAATTAATCTTTATATTTCAATTAGTGGATAATCTGCTTTTTTTTTTAATCTCTCTTCAGAAGCATTGGAGTAAATACTTCCAGTAGATCAAACAGAATAGATACTTTTCTCTTAAAATCTTTCCTGTGTTATTCTCTATCACCAAGGGAGGTCATCTTCAGTGCCCTATATAATCTTCATGCAGTGTCATTAAAAACAAACACAGTTTTCTCAGTGGTTGTGTTTTGCTGTGTGGATGTACTAGTCTCCCTGTTCTGTGTTATGAATTGGCTGGGTTTTGCTACAAACACAGCAGTATATTATTATTTATTAAAAAAATCAATGGCCTGTTACCATGCTTCAGTGTAACAGGACTGTATTTTTGTAAGGGAGGATTGTAAGTTAAGAAAAGAAAATCCAACTTCTGTCACTTCTTCTCTAACAGCTTCTCCACTGTCCACAAGTGACTCAAATTTTCTTTAACTTCCTTCTCTGAAAACTTTGGATAGTGATGAGTTGAATACTTTTACATCTCACTGAGATGTAAAAACATGAGAAACAAAACTAACTACTCGATAATCCTCAAAGGCAGGAGAGCAAAGGAAAGTTGCATTATATGTATATACATCACTTGGTACTTCGTAGTATCACAGAATTTTAATTTTACATTGGTAGGCAGCTTGAGCTCACCTATCTTGGGCAGGAGCTCAGAGCAGGCTTTAGCAAGACCAGGGGGTTTATGGCCTTATCCAAATGAGTTTTGACAGTCTTCAAGGATAAAGGTTTCATAGTCTTTCTGTCACGGGGTTTGACCACTGTTTTGATGGATGAGATTTTGCATATACCTGCTTAGAATTTCTCATGCAGCAGTGAGTATCCTTCGCCATTTGTGTTGTCACTGTCACTCCAAGTCTGGCACTGCCTTCTCTATTCCCACCCATTCCCACCCAACTTCCTAAGGCCCAGTTCTCTGAGGGCCTTCTCCCACCTTGCAAGCTGCAGTTTGATCATCCTGGTGTCCCTCACTGTACTTGCTCCAGCCCATCAGTGGCTGTCATGCCCTGGCGGGCAAATTCTTGCGATTTGTTCTGGAACAAGCACACAATAGATTTTTTTTTCCATTACCTGGGACAGAACAATCTCTGCAGAGCAGCTGGTATTCGGTGTTTCTATGTGTTAGTTGCCATATTAATAAAAGATTCTGGTTCTCCTCATGTTGTATAACTTATTGTCATTAAGACCAAAAGCTCACTAGCAAAGACGAGCATCAAGCATCACCTGGAAGAAGAGAGAGAACGAGCCATTCAGCTCCACCTCGCACCCTCATAGCAAAGCTGCTTGAGACAAGTCACCTTGTAGAGGAGATGAAATTACTTGGAACTGATAAATATCATGACGATTATATAGACCTTAAAAGTGATAATAGATGGAAAAGTGCAAAAGTGAAATGTGTAACTGAAATGTGTAAGTATTCTAATGAGAAGAGTGATGAGGAGGCGATGCTGCAAGCTAGTAGTTACAGTGCTACCTAGTTGGTATACCACACAGGTGGGCACTACTGCTGTGGTTCAGTAGAAAAGTTGTTTTCAGAGAAGGGCCAGCAGCCTGTTCTTAAAGTACATAAGCAATCTCTTATACCTGACTAACATTTAAAGTTGTCTCATGGAATCTGGTTCTTGCTTTGCTCGTAGCCATTTGAACTTTCCTGTTGTCAGTAAATTCTATAAAAAATGACAAGGAGCTTCTAGTTCGTACGCAATGAACTTTGAGCTCTGCTGAGACAATGGTCACAAGCAAAACCTGAACATCTCCAAATTATTGCTGTTATTTTAGATAGCAAGCTTGATGTTTAGCTTGTCCAGCAAGATTTCTAAAACAAACAAGCATTACAGCAAAACTTCAGAATTACCATAAAGTGTCTGATGTTTGGGGTGTTTCTTAAATTTCATATTTCTTGACTCATCAGTATATTTTGGACAGGAACATGTTTGAACAGATTAGTTGTAGTTGCTGGTTGGCAGTGCTCTACTTACAAAGATGGTCAATCCATCCAACCTAAGCTCTCCACCTGCTGCCTTCTGCTCTCCAGGCTGCTAAACTACTCTGCTAAAGAAGCATGATAAGTGAGTTGTAGCTTCATCTTTGCACCCCAGTAGAGTGTTTTCCATATTGAATGGAATACTGAAGACTAACTGAAATATTGCTTGTTTTCTCTATATCTGCATTCATCTTTAATGCATTAAGTTTTATAATATTTGAATTTTATGCACTGTCAAAAACAAAATATTTATGATAATTTTTTATATATTCATTGCAGTTATTTTCTTAGTTAAGGTAGAATATATCAGTCCAGGAAGTAGGTGTTGTGTGACTGCCTACATGAGCATTGCTTTGAGGTTTTAGGTCAAATTCCAGTCTTCATTATACTTTTTATACTTTAATACTTCATATTGCATGTGACATATCTTTCAATTCTTAATAGTGTAGGAGGTGACATCCATTAGGAAATATATGCAGAGACCTCAGATTCTAGATTTATATTGCCTTCCTGATTCCATGACATGCTTTATAAAAGCTTTATGAAAAACCGAATGCCAGGTTTCCCATTCTTTAGGACTGTCTTTTGGCATTTGGAATTTCTTTTGTCTAAATGATCATTTAAAGCAATAATAAAAAAGGTTAGTAGGTAGCTTTCTGTTTAGAAATCATATATCAGTTTTGCAAATGGAAAATATTTTTTATTAGATAGGCTGTAGCTTTCAGTGTAGATGAATGAAGGTACCATTTAAATGAATAAAAATGAAAACAGCTGTTTAAAAATACTGTGTTTTATTCTTAATTTCTGAGACATATAAAATAGCACTATTATATTTGAGCCAAAATTTAATCTTTTTTTTTAAATAAGAGTAACAAAAATGATAGTATCTCAAATCTGTTGACTTTGCTGTTGCAACCCGTCTTGTATTGAGAGTGCCAGGATTTCGCAGTTAGCCTGACTGAGCTTCAGTCCTTTCCTACAAGTGTCGCACGAGGATGCCCTTAGCATCACTCTGCATCTTCCCTGCACGCTGCTGGCGGGCACTGACAGGGTATTTGCAGGATGTGATGGCCTTCCTTCCACCTTCGCACCCAGGCAAGTGCTGAGTGTGTTTTCTGCAATTATGCTGAACATATACTTTGGTAGAAAACACTTCAAATAACAGCTCTATCAAAATCTTTCCCTTGGGGAATATTATTTGTACTTAAAAACATATATTCTGCATATTATTGAGTAGTTAGAGCTATGGGGAATTTTATATTATTGTGTACCAAGGACTTCATAAAAACATATGAGGGTTTGACATGTGAGGAGGTATCCTTCATATGAGAGACATGGGAGTAACAGTGAGAGTGTAAGAATGTCTCAGTGAAATTTAAAAAGATTTTGCCCATCATAATTTGGTTAGAAAACGTACATACTAAAAGGCCAGCGAGGACAAAACCAAGAGCACCCCTTTCATATATGGAAATTAATATTTGTATTTTTTTTTCAAATTACTAAGTATATCTTAGATTGTACACTTGTGCACAATCCATGGGTGAAATATTGCCCGTTACAGCTCCTTTCAGAGCTGTCATAATCAAAGATTTAATTTTCTTATGCTCCATGTTACTCCCTGGGACACCTAGAGGACTTGCTATGCATCTTTTTCTGTTTTTTCTTTTTTTTTTTTATGCTGTGCCTAAAAGAATGTTTCTTGTTTTATAGCAAAGTTAGGCAATAATTTATGAAATAAAATAAAAATAAACAAATGCAATCAAGTGGGAAAAGTTTTAGCTATTGAAAAGATCCTTCAGAGGTACCCACTGAAGGTTGTACTGCACAGACAACTGTAGAATAGCAAGATGGGGAATAAAAATAAAAAGAAAGATTTATTAAACTGTAGGTGCTGCTGGATAATGAAAAGAAAGATTTAAGAATGGTGTGGAGACAAATCCTTTAAATCTTAATCCCAGTGTGGAGACATAAAGAAGAAGAAGGCAAACTTTGCTGAGGTGTACAGTATTGCTCTACCTCATTATTTAGATATATAATCTTAAAAGAGTCATAATCCTTGCACTATGTCTAATTTAAAATATAATATTTTATCAGAATTCCTTCCCACCCAAAAGGGAAGTGTTCTTTTAGAGTGGCAGGTCAGTTAGTTAGGTTTTGGAAATTTCTTATTCGAATATAGATATACGGTGGCATATGGGAAATTGTTAGGTCTGAACAATAAATGCAACAGTTTTGGTGTTGGAATGTTGACATCTTTGTATTCTGAAATAAATGTAGAATTTTGCCACCCTTGGTTGTAAGGCTGCGATATAGCCTTTAATAGGTGTTCAGGCTTTTACACAGCTGGGAGGCTTTTCAAACTGAATAGCTGATAGGCTTTAACAAAGGTCAGCAAGCATATCCTCTGGTTATTTCATTTTTTTTTATAGATGCTACCTGGTGACCCTTGTCCATAAGCACTAACTCAAAAGGATACGTAGATTGTTACTGACCAAATTGCCAAAGCAAGGAGGGGAAAAAATAGCCTTATAATTATCCAGACAAAGCAGATGTAATCCACTAAAGCTCAGGCTGAAGCCAGTTTCTCTTACAGATGAGCATTTCATCATATGGTATCCAGGTAGTTTACTGTACTGAGACTTCTTTATAGATTTTGCAGTATTCTTTAATACCAGATATGTCAGCTTTGCTTTTTCACAGTTGTATTTCTGAGTACACACATAGTCATAATAAACTGCAGTTCAAACATATGTGGACATTTATAAAATATTAAAATAATGAAACTGAACTGAGCCACAGAAATACCCCTAATCCTTCTATTAAGAAGCCACAGTGATTTTCTTTCTTTAGCTCTATAGCCATAACATTATGAAGCATTTCAGATCCTCCAAATATATGATGCTGGGTATGGCTTCTGTGGCCAAACTCAGACAATTTATGTGGAATTTGACTGATGAAAGATTTTATTGGACAAGATAGAAGACTGTAGCTGCAATATGCAATACTTAATATCCTTGCTTATTAAGAAATGCAGCAAGAAATATTTCATTTATATTTCTGCATAATGAAAAGATAATTAACTCTTTTAAACTGAAAACTGATTTAAGTAAATAACAAAACAAACCTATTTACTTCTCAGATATACTGTGAGGTAAAAACTGAACTGGTTCTTTAAAAAGCAATCAAATTGTTTAACCATTTATTATGTTAACACAATGACGGTATAAGAAATACATATGTATTGAAATATATAATAATTATGCACTTATAAAAGTGATATAAAAAAGACAAGCTAAATTTTTTTTGTATTGTCATTATTGTTTTCTTTAAAAAAGACTATGAGTTACAGTATATTGAAAAAAACAGTTCCTTCTCTTAGTTTACTTGTAAAATACCTGTGCATTGAATATGCTTTGTATGGTTTTAAATTAGTCACACCTACCCCAAAATATCATTGTTCAGAGTTGAGTAAAGACCTTGGCAGGATCTGCAGCTGCTGTTGGCAAAACAACATTAGGCTTTCATAAGGAACAGAATGGTTAATTATTGGAAGAAAATCAACTCAGTACTGATTCTTCTTCAAAAAGAGTGGAACTGAACCAGAAGGCTTTCATAGAAAAATAATGTTCAGGGACTTTTAAACAAAATTTCTCATATGAAAGGAGAGTGAAAAAGTGAGACATGGAATATTTTAGAAAGGAAATCAGTAATAAATGTACGTTGGGATTAAAGACCTAGTAATGTGAAGAAAAATGTACGTAATAGTCTTCAGAATATTTAGCCATTATTAATTATAGCATTTTTAAACGGATGTGGAGATGTACACCCCATGACTTTTATTAATCTCTACTTTTACAGATAGATAGTGATCAAATGTAAAGGGTAAATTACTCCTTATATATTTGGTATGGGATTTTTGCACCAATTTCTGAAGCATCTGTTACTGTTAGGAACAAGATACAGAGCCCACTAGAAATTTGTATAGAAAAGGCCTAGAATTTCCTTCTGTTTTTAATAAGCTCACATAAATCAGTGGCTCACTACCGTGTCCAAACCCAAGCTATCAATCTATGAACAGTTTTCAGAATATACAGCTTTACATCCCCCGCAAATAAAAATAAATCTGTTCAGTTGGATAATTTTAGTTGCAGCCTTTCTGTTTCACATCTAAGGAATATATCCTTACAGTTTTGGAACCTTAAATTCCAAATGGTCCATTTTGAAATGAGGGTTTTTTTTCCTGTTTTTAGTAACTCAGTATGATTTCAGCAGAAGTATATCAATGGGCATGAATATTTTCAAGACTTTTACTCCTCTCAATTTTACGTTACTCACTTTGCTGTGGTTGTTGTAGGAAATAATAGTGTATTACAGATCTCCAGAAAAGAAAAACGTAAAGAAACTCCCAATTATTCATATTTTGGAGTTGCCATTTTGTCACGCACATGCTGAGGACTAGATTAGATGAAGGATGTGAACAGTTAGGGTCCCATAATCTCTTGCTTGATAGCCCTGGATGGATAGCTAACCCTTCAGTGCTGCCAGCCTTGGAGGCTTAGAGTTCCTATTACTCTGTCTACCTGCACAAGGTTTTTAAGTTAATTCACTGCCTTCTATAGTGAGTGGAAACAGAGAGTCAAAAATCCAGGTGGAAATCCAGGCGGAAATTCAGATCTTACAGATTTGCCTTCTGAAGGCATCCCTTGCTTCTGTGAACTACAGAGGCATTTCAGGATAATTCCAGTGTGATGCAGGTGACCTAATTTTAGATACCTACAAAAATTTGTAGAGTGTGATTTTTTATGACATTTATTGAACGGATGCTTAAGATGAATCATGCCTAAAAATGCTCAGTTCTCCCAATTCTCTCTAAGAGGGGTCTATATAGCTATCTTGTGAGTAAACTTTTGCATTTACAATGTAGGGGAATAGGACATCAATAATTCTGTGATGAGGGCACCATTCTATATTCCTTCTAAAAGCTGCTCTGCTTGGCCCGTTAAGATCCACTGGCTCAAGAGAAAGAAAATAGTGAATATTAACATCAAGAATAAATAAAAAAAAAGAAGAGAAGAGAAGAGAAGAGAAGAGAAGAGAAGAGAAGAGAAGAGAAGAGAAGAGAAGAGAAGATGAAGAATGTGTCTCTCTGTATGTAGCGCTCTCAGTTACTCAGCCATACAGCTGAGGAACATGTGAGTTTTGGGGTTGTTTTATTAAATCCTGGATGAAAAGGTGTAGCAAGGGCTTTCCAGCTAGAGTTAACATCTCACATAAATAACCTAAAACTAAGCCTTTTACCTAATCTTTCTTTGACCTAGGGAATATTTATGCAAAATGGAAAGCAGGAATGATTGAGGGTTACCTGCAGCCCCTCCTGGAATACCCTACAGGCTTTGCCTACCTTATCACTGGGTTGTGTCTAGATGCATTTGAATCATACGAAGTAGAAGAGGTCTTTGAACACAGGTTTATGTGAACACGCAATAACCCATTTCTGAGCATATTTCTAAATAGCTGAAAGGCAGAGAGGAACCACAATTGTCATTTTCTTCAGCAGTGTTTGGATAGAGTCTTCCCATCTGCACAGCTTTTAAAATAAAGTGTTTATGCACTTATTTGCAAAGATTGGATGAGAAGCTTCCGTGCCTTTACTTTGTGGAGTGCAATTGGACTTTAAAGCACGTTTTATATTCCCTGCCTTGGAGAATTTCACATGTAGGATATCTGTTGTGAATCGCTTATTTTTGGTAGCCAGCTCTTCTCAGCATGATACATATCTGCAGCCTACTTCTGTACTGGTGATTCTAAGTGGGAATAGGAAAATGTGCATATTCTTTCATTTTATTTAGCTCTGAATTTGGCTAATCTTTCCCACTGTCATTCCTGTAGCACCAGACTTTTTAGACTACAGTAACATATGTTATGCCAGCTTGGAGGAGGAGATTTTAATTTCATCTGAAAGACTAGAGTTTAAAAAAAAAGAATGGAAATAGTTTATACATATATATGTAAACTACTTTTTCAAGGAGTATCTGTTCCTTCCTCATTCTTTTCATTACATAGTATGTGACTTGTGGATGTATAGGATCTGTTTCATCTCCCAGGGTTATATTCTACCCTGAAAGTATATCAAATAGAATACTATATGCTACAGGATATTGCTGATGATATAGCTAAAACAACAGAAACAAAAACAAAACAAACAAAAGTTTCTTCCAAGACACCTTGACCAAACAATAATAAAATTTTATTCAACTCAATCTAGAATGTGCTTAAGACTTTATATTTATGTAGAACTTTTTGTTTTGAACAATCTAAGTATGCTGTGGTTAAAAAAAGATGAACTCATTTGCCACCTGAGAGCAAGAAGCTGATGAGCAGTGACACTACACAGCAGAACAGAAAGTAAGGAGGAATTCCCTAGACATAAATAGAATTTAACCAGACACTGGAAATTGCTTCTTAGTTTGTATTTTGTCCTGATTTGTGACCCTTATTGAATCGGAATGAATCGACTAATGAAGGAGCATGTCAGCATTAAACGCTGTCCTTGCTCTGTTTTTCCTTAGCCTGTTTCCCACATGAGTGAGCACACTTTCATAAGGAGATGTTAATGTGGAATTTATTAATGCTAATTTTTATCATACTAAAAATGTGCATGCTACTGCCATGTCAGTGTTCGAAGTGAATGTTTTCCTTCGTGGTTGGAATGAACCAAGCAATAATAAAGGAACCCAGGTAGGCACTGCAGATGAAGCTGGAACTTTCAGCTTTACCAGCAACTGAATAATGCATATTTTAAGCTACATTTGTCATGAACAAATGCACTTTTTTATTAAAAATGCAGAATTATAATTTAATTAAAAAAGAATTCCAGACCATCATACTTAAGAGCATAAAATAATATGTAACTGCACAATTTAGGCAGGCATTGTCCACACAAGTCATGCAACATTTTATGTAGCTATAATGTCTTTATTGAACTTTTCTTTGAAGCATCTAGATTGGTTACTGCCAGCAGTGAAATATTGGACTAAATGAAACCCATGAGCAATGCCATTTGGCGATTTTTGAATGGGATTCTTCTTTATTTTGAGATTTTTGTTGAGTATGAGAAGTAATACATATAATAAGAAAAAAATTGTTATTTATAATATAACTGCATTGATGAAAGACAATATAGCTGCTATACATAAATAAAGAAAAAGAATTCTGTCTAGAAACCCCTGTATTTTGTGTTCATTTCCTCATTTTATTAGAAATCATTGTTATTAGGTGCATTAATAAAATAAAGAGAGAAGATTTGAAGATATTGGGGAAGTCTTTACACTTCTTTCTTGCGCTGCCCATGACATTGATTGTGACTGCTGAACATCTAAACTACTTTAATACTTGTTAAATTGCTGTCACGAGAACATTGTGCTTTGCCCCTCGCTAGGTATTCCATGGCCAAGGGCCAAGGCAGATGCCAGCAGAAACCAAATGGCTCCACTGCTGGTGGCACACTGGGTCCTGCAGTGCTCCTTGCCCAGGAAAAGGCCATGTGTCCAGCTCAACCATTGCCCACAGCCAGTGGCCTTCAAAGTCTGCCCTCAGCATGAGACTTGCCCTCCCGGACACGGCACCCACGGCAAGGGCATGCAGCCCCTGCAGGCCTCTATCCTCCAGGAGCCCCAAAGCCTCTCACTTCGCATGATAGGGCTTGGAAGAAGAGGTCTTCATCCATTTGCACTAATTACAGGCTTGCAGCTGTAGTTTACAGTGAGCTGCCCCTGAGCTGTCATGCTGTGCTAGCGAGTATGACGATGCTGTACAGAAAACAAGTCATGTTTCTTACTGCTTTGGGATCTATTAGGACAAACATTTTAGCATTCACAACACAGACCATAGAACTTAGCCATACTGACACTATTGACTGTCCAGTGGGTTTTAATTATGATGTGTTTTATTGCCTCCTGGAGTAATATTTTGCAATATTCCCTCTTCTCTACTGCAGAAAAATGAGTCTTATTCACACTAACTGTATCTTATTGTGATGGAAAATCAGAAAAAATATAAAGCTAATTTAACTTAACTCAAATACCTCCAAATAAGGCATATATGGTAAGATCTGAACATTGGCTGTGTGCACCTAATCAAGTAATTTCTTTCTTTTTTTCTGTCTAAAAAACAATGACAAACTGTTGGCCTATGACTCAGATTAAAGGACACATGAGTCAACAGCATGCCCCAAGAATATTCCGTTGTCAAATCAATTTTATCATTTGTGCTAGCAGACTTGTTAAAGTGCAAGTAATTACCTCACACTGTACTTTATAGATTTAGGCCAAAGCTTTATTTACGAAACTGAGCAAAATTAAATTGCCATTCTACTTTATTGTGACATTAGTTCCCTCAGTAGTCTTACAGCATTACCTGAGCTGAAGAGTCATCTGACTTTATTTGTGTGCATAAAGATGCAACATCTCTCATTTCACTAGCAGAAAGGCATTTTTACTTGTATTCAAGTTCTCATTTTCTGACAGAAACCTGTTACAGTGAGTATACGTTTTCCCAAGGGAAGTATGTCTGTGTTAAAATTCTCCTGGAACCACGTAGGAGCTCAGACAAGTTTATTCAAGAATTTGCAGATGCTACTGTTCCATAAACTAAGCTGATAAGAAAAAGACTGAGTTAGTGATCTATTAAAATAGATTCAGTTCACTACTTTGCCCTAAAATGACTGCAACTGGTGGCTTGTGGAACAACTGTCACTGCAGAGTTTAAATGTGGTGGCTTCCAGGTGTGAATCCTAGGAAGGCAGCAGCAGAACCATTGCTGTAATCTTTCTCTTGCACAAACTTTCCTTTTTTGTCCTTGCAGATCCCATGGGACTTCAAGCCCCATATAGTGGAGTGCGTGTGCTTTGGTTTTACTTTCTAAAGAAGAAGGAAATGAGTCAGAGTAAAATCTGAAGTGGTTCCAATTTTACTAGCTCTGTTTGGTCTATAAAACTGGCTCTTATATCTACCTCAGATGTCTTTTGACTCAGATATGCAAATAAAACTCAAGACATCTCTTGAGAATAAGCTGAAGATTGCCATCCTGAACCGTGAATAAACTGCTTATCCAGTATCATCCTTTTAGATTTTCTGAGCAGCTGCTTAGATCTACAGTAATTACATACCTCTACAAAGGGCTGCTGCCTCAATTTTTTGAAAGCAGGGAGAGAAGAATCTAAATTTAGTTCATTTACCTTCAATGGCTATTCCACAGCTGAGATGCTAAGCCATCTCTTGTCTTCGTGTCTCTGCTTGATATATAATTATGGTTTCTTAATTGCATTTTAATTCCACCTGTTTTTTCTTCTGCTTGCTCCCTCTAGGTACATTTTATTCAAGCTCAAGATGAAAGGATTTTTTTTTTCTTTTCATATTTGCAAATAGGTCATTTTCTGTTTTGGGTTTTTTTAAAATATAAAATTTAATTTAAATGATATAAACTCTCCATTTTTCAGGACTATCCTTAAAATAATTATCTGATATATTTGGAGGAGGAGGAGCAGGATAGACTGTTTTTCTGCCTATGCAATTTACATGACCTGAGATTCATTATGTTGCAACACAATATCTTTATATTTTATATATATAAAGAGAAAACTTTAGCAGGAATACCTCCCCCCACAAATTCCTAATTCTAGGTGGCATTCCATCTAAGGATTAAAAATCAAAATTAAAAATCTTAGCTTGAAAATTATTTGTTTCTGCACAACTTTCTGGTACCAAGAAACTTCTCAGTAAAAAAGTGAATCTTAAAAGAATTGCCAGTGACAGTCTTCACTTGCTTGCTTGAGTAAACATCTGGCAAAAATCCTCCTTTTTAGGCCTCCTTTCCTCATTGCCCAAGGACAATGTACCTGGATTAGTCAATACTTGTCATCTATATATGCAGAATCTATACAGTTCTGTTGACTTCAGTAGAATTATTTTTGATAAAAAGTGGAAAAAAGTGTCTGTCCTGGGTGGAAAGAGCCCATTGTGTGAATTGATGCTTCTTTGTGATAGAATTCTGATGAGAGATTTCCAACTCGCATAAAACTTCGGAAAATAGACTATTTTCAGCAGAATATCTTCTTCAGTATAATGCTGATATCTGCTAAGTGTACCTCCTTTTCAGGAAATATTGGTAGCAAGCAACAGGGTCAAAACTCTTGTTTCTTATGGTTAAAAATGATAGGATGATGAAAATTCGGCTGCTTTGTTTTGAGAGGTAATTAGTTGTGGAAATGTAGTATTTCAGTAGAACTAACATGTTAATAATGTATCTAGTTGGGTTTGGGACAAAGAAGAAGGACGGAGTAATTCATACACAGGTGATTATAACTGAAAAACTTAT
>JAVCKT010009228.1:0-11326 GCA_032273925.1 Rhynchotus rufescens | reverse complement strand
CTTACTTCCCAGGAATAGTTTCTTCTTCCTGTCTTTATTTAGAGGTAAACAGTAACTCACCATAATAGTAAGCTTATACAACTATTTGTAGACCCTATTTCAACAAATATCATCCTTTTTCAGATGTTAGACATTAGCTTAACCAGCACACAATGAAATTATGTTTATTTTTATACTTTTTTATACTTTTGTTATTTCCCTCTACTTTCTCTTGTTGCTATTTAAAAGTATTTAAAAGTATCTCTAGTATCTTCTGCTGTACCCCTTCTTTTGGGACAGTACAGCAAAACTAATGAAATGGTATATACCAAAAACGTTGAAAATAAAATAACTGGAGTCTCTCGTATATTCCTCTGGTTGGTGTAATGTACAGCACAAGCTACAGATGCTGTTAGCCATGTTTGTTGCAGACAATATACAGATAATTAAATGTAACTGCCAAAATGCCACTTAGGAAAACTTTGAACAGATTTTATAATTCCCTTATATAACTCTACACTTAGGTCATGCTATAGCTACTATATAGCTACTACAGCATACTATATAGCTGTAGTCTTGTATAACTATGCACTTGACTCTCTGTAATACGACTACTGCAGCTAGTAGTCTGTTCAAACTATTCCAAAACACTATATAACATATAATTAGCTGCAAGTAATCAGGGTAAGTTATTGTTACGGAAGGATTTGTTATTCGATACCAGTGATCCTGATCCAGAATGTTCTGAAGCTACATTTTCTTGGCTATCATGAGATAAAATGGAATTATTTGTTATATTATCATAAAAAAAAAAAAGACCAATGTTATTTCCTTAGAAATGGTCCATCTTACCTTCAACATCCTTCCCTATTGCCCATGATGACAAACTTTACTTCTCCACTTCTCCACATTCTCACAAACACTTTTTTTTTTTCCTAGAGGTCCCTAAAAATGTCTCCTATCAGAGAAAAGGTTTCCTCCTTCCAAAATTGCTTACAGGGAATGCTCTGCAATGTTGGGGGTGGAAAAGTAAACAGTATCTGTCACCAGCACTGCAAGCAGCATGCCAAAAAAAGGATAAATACCATAGAAAGAGCTCGTGAGAGAGATGGTAGAAGTGGAAGTGTTCCTTGTCAATGCTCTAGCAAGTGTGTTTTTGCCCAGCTTAAGTTACATTTGGGCAGTTGTTTTGAGAGTTTCCTTTCATACTCACCTGCCCACCTAGAAGCACCAAGCACTGAGATTATTTATCAAACTTTACTACTGGCAAATTTGTCTGACAGGAATACAAAAGGAGATGTTTCTACATTGACAATTGTTTCATCAATCATTTGCTTATATATTTCATTTTCAAATAACTGCTTAGAAGGAAGTTAAGTGCATGCGCGCATAAAACTGAAGGAGTGGGACTTTAACATATTAGCTAAATATTTGCTCTTTTTTTCTTCTGTGAATATGTGCAACAATTTACTAATACTTGCACTTTGCAGAATAATTCAGCATTCAAACTAGTGCCAGAGATGCCGATTTTAAGAATGCTTAGAAAATGACTTTTGAATGTGAGGAGATATGAAAAGGGAATATCTTTGTGCAGAGAAGGCAAATTGATGAATTCTGATTAAGGAAAAGCAAAGACATATTTCATAAGAAGTAGAGTAGAAATAAAAACAAAATGCCAAGTGGGAGAGTATTTGTTATAAATAAAGCATAAATGTAGTTTAATTTTCTTTTTTCTTCTTTTTTTTCTTCACAGATCAATAACACGATCTTACTATCGCAATTCTGTGGGCGGCTTGCTGGTGTTTGACATCACGAATCGGAGATCTTTTGAACATGTGAAAGACTGGCTGGAAGAAGCAAAAATGTATGTGCAGCCCTTTCAGATCGTGTTTCTGTTAGTAGGACATAAATGCGACTTAGTATCACAGCGGGAGGTTACCAGAGAGGAGGCTGAAAAACTGTCGTCTGACTGTGGTATGAAATACATTGAAACTTCAGCAAAAGATGCCACGAACGTGGAAGAGTCCTTTACAATCCTTACCCGAGACATCTATGAACTTGTGAAAAAAGGAGAAATCACAATCCAGGATGGCTGGGAAGGAGTTAAGAGCGGCTTCGTTCCAAACGTGGTGCATTCATCAGAGGAAGCTGTAAAGCCCAGAAGACAGTGCACCTGTTAAACCTGCAGCACGCCAAAGAGCACGTCAGGTGTTCCAGAAATCATGCCAATCTAATTAACATAAAAATAATTTTGAAACAATATCAGATTGTGACCTAGGGGAAGCAGAATGGCAATTTTTTTTGTTATCCTTCCGTCCAATTCACAACTTCATCAAAATCTAAGCTTTTTTTTTTTTTACAGAATACATGAACTTTGTGTGGTCTTCAAGAAAGTAATTATATATTGCTGAAGAAAATAAGCCTATAGCAAGATACTGAGAAAGCGCAATAATTATCATGACAACATCCTCCACTGGGCTTTGTATTTGAGTACAGTTTAAGTATTTGAGTACAGTTAGGTGAGGATCAGATGAGCTCATTACTTTCGTTCATCCTGCCTTAGTTTTGGACAAGAAAATACTTCACCTTCTAGTTTTTTAATGTGATTCTTTACTCAAGTGCAGTTTTGCTACTGACCACGAAGGCTTATAATGCTTTAGAATTTCATAATACAAATAACTGAAGAAAGCAAGTAAGCAAGCAGAAAGGTTGCTCCAAAACACTTTTGATATGAGTATAAGCCTTACTAAGAAAAAGAATGTTTTAGAAAAGACGATTTATTTGTATATGAAAATGTGGAATAGAAGCAATGAAATTTATTACTGAATATTTTCTGAATTGCCAATGAAACTATGTGTAACATCACATATGGCCCAGCTGTTATTTGACTGGTATTCCAAACAGATTTCCTAAACACTAGAGGTACATTCTGGAGGCCATATCCTCAGCTGGGTAACTGTCATAGCCACAGTGATGCCTGAGGAATTATGTTAACTCACACAAACCAATTTCCTATTAGCTTTAAAAAATAAACCTACTTCTAATTAGAAGTTAGAAAAAAAGAAGTGCTGCAATCCATGGGGTTGAATTTAAAGAGAATAGAGATTGGTTTATTCTAAGCCAACAAATGTTAAAGAGTTTTCTAAAAATGAAGGTTTTAAGCCAAAACTGTTATGAACAGAGTGTTAGGGAAGGAGAGAATTTCTAAAATAATACTGGGCTACAGCAAAGCCAAGTTGGATAACTCCTATTCTAAGAAAGCAACATATAGTGGCTTTTAATGACAACAATAATAGGAGAAATCTGTGATCATGTAGCATTTTACTGAGCTTGAAGTCATCCTCCTACACCTCTGACTATAACACACTAGCTTTATGCAAAATATGCCCTATATGTCTAGCACTTAAATGCCAAATAACTGTTTCTATTTTATCTCAGTAGTATAACAAGACGACTTGATCTCCAGAGTTGAGAAGCATCTACTATTTATCTGGACATACTCATAACCTCCAGACATCAAGCCAGTTTTCCTCATGTAAAGATATAAGGTCATGCTACAGTTCTCCATGTTCAATACCAGGCAAACAGGTCTGGCTCATCAAACTTATTTTTCCTCCACAAACATGACTGGTTTTCCTTCAGATTGTTTTCAGGTCCTTTTGCCATCCCTCTGTATATAGCCCATGCTCTAAAGACTAGTTGTCTGGTTCCAGTTATTTCATTGCTTTACAGCCACTGAAATTATTGACTTCAAAGGGAACTGAAAGGTGAGGGCTTCAATGGGCACGTTTGCACTAAGGCATCGTTACACTGTCATAGGAGAGAGGCCTTAATATAAACAGGAATCCAGCCTTAATATATTACAAGTTGAAAGTCAGTTAATTCTTAATATATTACAAGTTAAAAGTCAATTAATTCTATGATTAGTTATAGCTTAATGCATCTATATTCTTCCTTTTTTTTTCCTCTGAGGAAGGGCAAAACTTGTCACTATTGATACCAGAAAAAAAAGTAAGTCTCAGCATGCCACAAACTAATTGCTCTGAGCCTGATTCTCTACTGAACTGCACATTTCAGTCATTTACACCAATGCCATTTTGATTTGAGGGTGATTTAGGCCCTCGTGATGTGAATTACTGCAGGCACCGAAAGGTTCGGAATCAGCTTGTGCGCGTTTGACACGGTGCCCTGTATCCCAGGCCCACACTGTGTATCTCAAAAGCTTTTCTCTTAGTTCTTTAAGAGGACAGAATGGACCAATGAATAAATCAGCAGCTGGGGAGTCAACAGACCCAAAGTCTACCACTGGTTCACTGGGTGTTCCTGCAAACGGCACTTAAGTTTTCTGTGCCTCTCCTTTTGTTCTGCATCTCCAAAAGAGCGATTTTTCCTCAAATTCCTGATGACCTTTATGACTCAGTTTGATTGTATGAGCTTTGGTTTGGACTCTTCTCTGTGTGTGCTGTCTGCTGTAGAGCATTTGGCACAACGGGCTGTGGGTACCGGTTTCTTCCACTGTGCAAAAAATAATTACAAAGATGGAAAGAGCTTTATAAGTACCAGGTATTGCTATTATTCTAAGTCTGCATTTCATTACACATCTTGTTATCTTCAGGTTGCAATTTTTTTAAAAAACTTTTATTCCTGAATACTCTGGAGCCAATAAGCTTTTCACTCTATAAGAAAAACCTGGGGGGGAGATGGGAGGGAAGGGAGTGGGAGAAGAGGGAGGGGAAGTTTGCACAGAAAAATAAACAATCATCAGAACAGAGCCTTAATGATCTCTGCTGTGAATGCTGTATTTGTAGTCTCACATTTATTATGATGGGAGTAGTGCTTTTAGCCAGATTCAGCTGTGTAAGGATCTGGTTTTGTCAATGCAAGTGGCAAAGAAATTCACTGCTTTTTTAAGTACTGTGCACATAAGATGTTTTATTTGTAATTCCTAAAGATGTAGATTACCATGTGCATTCGAACATTGTCTATCTTGATGATCTATTAAAACTATACCAAACCTTCTCACTACACACTTGCAGTTAATAGAAATGTCTGATGAATAGATGGTTTGCTGAAATGTAGTGTTTTGCTTCCAGTTGTTTTGCAGTTGCATACATAACAGCTTGAGTAGGCTGTAGATTTTATAGCTTAAAGCATCTATATTCTTTTTTTTTTCTTTCAAGGAAGAGCAAAACTTGTCACTATTGATACCAGAATACAATCTCCACATAGAGATAGTAATCTCATTGGAAAACCAAATTAAGAAGTAGAAATATATATATATATTTTAACTCGCAAATTAATGATCGGTAAATCCCTGTTAGGAAAAGGCAAAACCTGTTAAAACTAGTTAAACTGTCTGCATTTGTATTCGTGAACAAAGGGATATATTGTTCAGGGCTCTTAAAAAGTTCCAACTGTCCTTGCATTCTTTTGTGTTTGACAAAGAAGAAAACTATCTTGCTCTGCTCATTTAAATATTCTACAAATTAATTCATGAGACATTTTGACTCACTTACAGCTGTGCGTGACCTCTGCAAGGAGCTGCACGTAACTGCACACACGAGGAGCCCAGCAGAGAAGAAATCCTGCAGAAGGAGACACTCGCTCTAGTCACGTATGTTTTCAGTATAGACTGACCAGCCTAAGGGCAAGCTCTGTGAGTGGCCTCGTGGTATCTGTCCCAGGCTGGCTGGGGGCTCACAGAGCACCCAGACTCACTGCAGCTGCTCTGAGCTGAGGTGGCTTCTGGCACCGCTAAGTTTTACTGATCCCCAAGTTGGGTGACTTGCTGAAGACGGGTGGATCCGTAATACGGGTATTTCAGTCACAGCAGTTCAGGTTCTCCACAGAGCACATACTTCACAGATCCCTTGTTACATAATCAACATCATTTGGGAGAGTAATTTTAGCCTAGACCCGACCACAAGAGGCATCAGATGCTCCCAAGTCTCCAGTCTTGCCCTTCGCCTGGAACTGAGCAGCTTCCTCCAGCCTGGCAGACAAGGAAGGGGGCTCCAGGGCTCAATCAGCTCTTCCACTCGTGGGCATGGAAGAGCGTGACCAGCTGCCACCAACACCATGAGCTGTTTTAAAAAGTCATTAAAATACCAGGCACAATTGTCAATAGTTAGGATTTGCATTGCTTGTTTCCCAGAGTCCAAAGACAATCTTCTAAGTAAATCAATAGAATTATAGCTCTAAAGAAGACATCTGTTAAATATAATTTTCTCTTAAAAGCCTAACAGATATGACAAGACAAGCCTAACAGATAAGCATGGCAAACTAAAAGGTTATAAATATTCTAGAAAAAGTTCAATCCTTTATCTAATGGTCCTTTCAAACTTTGATACTAAGCCCTATGCAATAGCATTTAAGATACTTGATGTCTTAATAAAAACAGTAACATTGAAGATATTAAAAGCAGAAGAATTCAGCTGAACAAATCATCTGCATGATCCTTAAAGACAAAAAAAAATTCAAAACCACATCTTATAATTTATTTCTCAGTCTATTTCTAGTAAAAACTCAAGGCCTAGTTTTAGCTTTGTGTGAGACTTTCTCTGAATCTTGACTCAATGCATATGGTGTCTTTTTGCTCAGCAATTCTTCCTCCGCTGCGAAGCGAACACAGCTATGGAAAAATCCAAATTTCACTTCTGAGCAAGGCAAATGTGTTTATCACGTTCCAGAGAACGTGCAAATCTGCTGAAGGCGACGCGACTGAAGAAGTGCCAGGAGAGCAGAGTATAAAGACTATGAAGTTGTACAAGTTCCTGCAGACGATTTGACTTGCATAAGACTTAATTAGTGGGAGTGCGGCGTATGTGTGAAGAAAACTAGGTTGGTGCTGAAAACCCCCAAATATTTCAGTAAGCAGCATTTCGATAGGGAGCAGGCGGCTCTGTGAACACAATGAGCAGTTGTTTCCTCTTGTGTATTTTGTATTTCTCACAAGCAGCTGCTGAAATACTGCTACGAGGCAGCAAAACGAGGCTAAAATGTGTCCTGGCAAAGAGATCGTGAGCCCAAATCCCACTCTGATAAAGCACCAAAAAAGTGGATGACACCCATGGCAGGTTTTCACGCCGAGGGCAAGCGAACAGCATGGAGCAGCTGAAGGGCCTCTCCTCCCCACAGCAGCCTGAAAAAGGCAGTTTCAAATACTGATGGTTTTTGTTAAGCATTAGGACACTAAGAATGAGGAGAGGAATTGTGGAAAATATTTTAGTCATAATTTTAGTTTAAAAAAAAAAAACCCCGCAGGGCTGGCACTGCTCTGCTGTACTTGAGAACTGTGGGTTTTGCTTGCAGTTTTCAATGTCAAGCAAAGAGTTTTAAATATTTGGTCATATTTTATATTAATTTGCTATTTTAAAATAATTAGTGCTTATTATGAAGGGGAAGAAGGCATCCTCCATGCAGATCACTTTACTCATTTCCCTGGTGCCCAGCCAAGGCTCCATACAATAAAGCCAGGGCATGGCTTGCTGCTAAATTTGAGAGAAACGAGTTCCAATTCCAGCCAGTCAAACCACTGAAATTCACACTAACATAGTTCATTTTATTGAGATTTTTTTCTCAGCCAAGCACTCTGTGGCTAAAGGGAGTCTGCTTCTCCATGAACTTTTAAAATAAGTACCATACAAACCTGCCTGAGCCTGAAAAAGCATTGCATATGTGAACGTGTCAGAAAACAGCATATGAAATTACAATTTTTAATGTTATATCCTTTTTCACCCACCATGCTGCACAGACACATGATGATATAATCCCCTGAGTACACAGAACGAGTGGAACAGTGTGTTTTCAGCCATTCAAAGCAGTCTAGGAGAGGGAAAACTAGCTGAGATTTAATCCCCTGCCACAGTTCTCTGCAGCCAGTGGCTGGGCACCAGACAAGGGCCACGTTTCATCCCACGAACACCACGTGCTCCTGAGCATTCCAGCACTCCTCTTGTTATCTCCACCAAATTGTTCTACCTGATTGGAGGGGGGGTCTGACTGCCTAAACATCCATCAAATGTATTTTTCCATCATGCATTTCGTGAAAACAAGAAGGAACTATGGACATCTTGTTGCCTTTGGGTATCAGATAAGAATATAACAGGACAAACTTATATCCGATGCAACTCATTCAAAATCAAGAGATTTGCCTCTGGAATCAGCTCATTCCAAGACAACTGATTTTAATGTCGAGCCCAGGCCCAGACTGCATCACTGAGCTCCCGTGCTGCAGGAGCAGCTTTCATGAAGGAAGGTAATCCAGCCTATCTAGGCTGATGTCTAGGTAAATGATTTTCTACATAAAATATGTCTAGAATCTCTCTTTAAAGCTATCTAAAATCACCACTAAACTGTGGCATTAACAGCAAGCATACATTAAAAAAAATAATAGATGCAACTCATTGGGTCAAAAACAATTCATACAACGGGTAACAAAACTGTACTCTTCCACAAGGAATTTCTAAGCCAAAGAATTAACCAGACTAAAAAGAGATTGGACAGTGACAAGAATAACTAGGATTCTTAGCAAATGTATTGATATTTAATTTGGTAAAGGATAGTGGATCTTGTGTCCAGGGCTTAAGCAGTTAATGGTAGGGGACAATGAAAGACCTAAGTAGGCCCCAAATCTCTGAATTACAAGGTAGAAGTTCTGAATTACAAGGTAGGGCCTTTTCCTGCAACCATCTGACACAGGTCTCCATGATAGTGAGTTCCAGACGACGCTGACTTTAGTTTGGGCTTCATCCAACATGATGCCCTTAGGCAGTCATGACCCAAGAGCAGAGTCTGCCAGGAAAATGAGGGAAGAGGGGGCTGATTTGTTAATGCTGGGGTGAGATCTGTTCATTGTAAACCTGGTCTCAAGCCATTTGGTTAGAGTGGATTGTACAGTGGCATCAGCTTTGTCCTTTCTTAGGAAGATGTTCAGGACAAGTTTTGGGGAGGAGTATTTGTCACCTGTAGAGGCTGCATGCTCAGTGGCACCTCTGCACAGTTCTCAGACATGGCCCTCACCTAGGTTGCTTCACTTGTCAAAAAGAGACCATTTTCATATGTGGAAGGTTCTTTTTTATCTGATTTCAGCAGAATTTTTATAGAAAATATACTTTTTGTAGAGTGGGAATATTAAATAGAATTGAATGGGAACTCTTGCTTGTTGATCCTAATGCCTCTTCCTCTGTGGATATTGGCTACAGATTTCTGTTTTCATGAGCAACCAAAACCAGCCAGTTCTTCAATAAAAAGCTCAAAAAGAGCTAGCCATGCAGATCCACGCTTGTTTGCTGAGTAATTGTGAGTGTTTGGAAAGAATGAAGCAATGGTCATTCTCTTCCAGCATCATGTCAGAGCTCAGACATTCATGAGCCATAATCTATAAATATTATGGTGATGGAATAGAAATTTTTCTCTCACCTCCCTTCACAAGTAACAATGTGGGAGAAATAATGTTTTTAGATGTATCTGTATGTGTTTCACTGTGTGAGTACTGAATTATAAAAGCTATGTTGGAAATGTAAATGTTTATCAAACCCTATTGTTTCCTATTTTTCAAATAGAGAGTTTAATAATTAGAGAGTAAACAGGCAAATCTGGACACAAGCAGAGGTTGTATGGTTTTGAAATATCTTTACATACCTATTATGCACTGCATTTAAACATTAAATCGTCACACCTACAACCTGAGGACATTCCACCTCTGCTTATATTGTCTTCTATAAATCATCATTCTTCAATTGCCAGGAAAAAAGACTTGAAAATTGCTTTCTATTTTCTCTATTTTGATCTATAATGACTTCAATCCTCTATATTATAAAATATAAACAGAAAGTATGATATATAATACAAGGCAAGCTACACTGTATACTTATATGCTACATATACAACTGTGCAACTGCATGTACTATATATGAATATTGTATAATTGCATACAATATATATACTTAGTATAGACTACATGATATATTCATAGCAACAAAAGAAATGTTTAAAGTTTACCTGAAGCATTCAAAAGCTGGAAAGTTTTTTTTTAACTAGGAAACTAATCATTACTTCCCTAATACTTCTTGGATAAGAGAGGACTCTTCCTGAGGCTAGAAAGCTATGGAGCTAACACGGCTGCAGGCCCTGTTTAGTTAGTGCTATGAAGCTATCCACGGAGCACAGACTTTTGCAATATTTTCTTACTGCTTATCTACTGAGCTAGCACTTCAGCTGCTCTGTTTTATAACAGGGATTTCTCTCCAAGTCAGGGCCTTCCTCGGATGGCCAGGACGGGATGGGGGCGGCGCTGCCGTCACCGCTTCCCGAGGCGGGAGGGAGCCGTTGGGAGATGGGGGCTCTGTCGTTCGGAGCTGCGAGGGGCCGAGGCCTTGGCCTCCGTGGCTGTATCTCACACCCCTCTTGTTCAACATCTACTTCCCATAAACTTGCTGTTGCGAGTGCTTGGCATTTGGCAGAAATAGCACCGGCCTCCACCATGGACAACCAAGATGGGAGGCTTTCCTGCTGGCTGAGGGAAAAAAAGGCTTAAATGACTTGCTGAGACAGAGCCCCAGCCAGACCTTGGTGTTTAAGTCTAGCTTGTCTCATCCCAGAGCGCTCCCTTATTCCAGCGTCCCTCCCCGCTTCTCTAACAACCCGGGCCGGGCCGAGGCGGAAGGTGGCCGGGGCGCCGAGCTGAGCCGAGCTCCCCGCAGGCCGCAGAGCCGCGCGGGAGCGGGTGGCGAGGAGGACAGGGAGCGGGCGGCGAGGAGGACAGGGAGCGGGCGGCGAGGAGGACAGGATGCGGGCAGCGAGGAGGCCAGGGAGCGGGCGGCGAGGAGGCCAGGGAGCGGGCGGCGAGGAGGACAGGGAGCGGGCGGCGAGGAGGAGGAGGACAGGGAGCGGGCGGCGAGGGCAGAGAGGCTGCGCGGCCGCTCGCGGGGCTGAACGGGGCCAAGCTGCAGCGCACGACGTGAGCCTGGGCTCTCCTCGCCGGCAGGCAAAGCCAGCTGGCCTGTTTCCTTTGAGACACAATTTAGCAATACGTTATAATAATAAAGTCAACTTTATTTTTCTCTGTAACTAAAAGCTGACGGCGTGTCCCGCTCTCGCTGCCCAAGCCCCCGAGCACGGGTATCCCTGAGGGCGCCGCGGCCCCGCGCTCCCCGGCGCGCGGCGTGTGAGATGGCAACGAGGCGACGAGGACGAGGAGGAGGAGGAGGAGGGCGCGGGCGGCGCCCGTGGCTCATGCATACCTGGGCGATGGAGGACAATGTGGGTGACATTGTTGGTGAGAACTGTTTGGGCTGCTGCCTCCTGGAGTCGCCGGCGGCGCCCGCGGGGAGGCTGAGGGGGCTGA
>JAVCKT010009227.1:2355-14034 GCA_032273925.1 Rhynchotus rufescens | reverse complement strand
TTATCTCTATGACAGCTTAAAGGAAGGAATATCATATTCTAACTGTGTGCTGCACAAGGAGGATTTCTTCTTTATCTGTTGGAAGTTTCTTGTTTCTTGATTTTTGTATAACCCAAGGATTAGATATTTACAACAGGTAGATTGAAATACCTCATTTTCTGCTTCTTGACATAACTTCACTGTTTGCAAACAGGAATATAGAGTACTGTGTTGTTGCTTTGTTTTTGTGAGAGACTTCTGAGGCGTTCCATTTAGCAAATTTGTTCACCTTGAATATCCTGGGATGCTGTACCTATAATACTGCTTATTTTATTAAAATTATTTTAAACTTTTTTCTAAGATTGCTAAGAAAATAATAATTTAATGATTAGTACTACTGATAAGCAGGAAACTGCACCTCCTTTCTGTAATAACAGTGTGGTATTCATAGTAGACTTTAAAATAAGCAAAGCAACCCTTTTGTTTGGCATCTACCTGATTCATTCATTAGGGGGTGCTGCACAGCTGCAGAAAAACCATGGGTTTTGCAGAGGCATATGAATGCCTTCCTAGTGATGTCGTTTCATAACCACTTATTCCAAATTATCTAGGGATAGTATAAGGTAAAGGACGTGGAAATTTAAGATTAGTTTTGACTAAGACCGTTTCTGATAGTAGATGATGGTAACTAAACTCAAACTAAAATAGTTGTGATAAGTGAACTCACATTATATTTCACAGAGAAATGTCTATATAGCAGTTTAGAAGACTCTATGGGTTATCATTTTTTGTTAGTTATACCTTTTTCTTGAATTTGGCCCTGTACACCATGCCTTTCAGGTAAATGACGGGATATGCTTTGATCTAATAAGCCTTGTTTTCAAGGAAATTAGGCCAGAAACAGCCTCAACTATTGCTGAAGGGTAGCCAGGCAGAGATGATGGGAAATTGAGTCAAACTGATGATACATTGGTGAAAAGTTGAAGAAACTCCTCTGAACTCTTGTGGAGGAAAGATGCAGAATCTTAGTGGTTGTTCCTCCTTTCTTGTAGTTTTGTTTCAGGATTTTCTCCTGCAGTCCTGTATCTGCCTCATTTGTCTTGGGGTCTCTCTAAGCATAGATGACCTACCCAGCTTGAGTGAAGGCAAGATCATATGTATATGTTGTGCAGTAGAATATGATGGCATTAGCCTGTTGGTTCTTGGACCTCAACCTTTCTTGAATGAAAGCCTGTTTGATGTATTATCAGCTCTGTTTCTGTGCTTGCCTCATTAGTAGACACTCATGGCTATTTCCATATAGGTCAAGAGTATGACAGATTATGCTACGTGAAGTACAGCTGTGAAGAATAAACCTTGTGCCATTCTTTATGGCTCAAACCACAGAGAAAGGTAGTTATTGGCGTAGACACCTATTGTACTGAGTGGTGGACTCTAATCAGGGAAAGGATTAATGCTATTCTGTGGCTCATTCGAATGTCAGGTACAAAAGTCTTGTGCATTTTGTGTTTTGGAGGACACTGGAAAGCAGCAGTGTGATTGTATCCTTTCCAGAGAGCTTTACCTTTCTGCCTCATGCCAGCTTGTCACCTCAAGTTAGATGCCACTTTCCGTGCTGATGAGTGGCCAACCAACCCTTTTGTGGTCAAACCTTGGCTTCCATTTCCTAATCCCGATCCGATCTGGTTATCGTTTTCCATCTGTGTCTTGCGTGAAGGATTGTGGTCCTGGTGGACAACAGAACCTGACCTGAATGCTGCTGACGTGAACACTGGTCAGCAGCCTGTCCTCACAGCAGTGAATGGCCCTACCACGAACCCTGCACTGTGCTGTATTAGCAAGAGTCTAGTAGCAGAGGGAAGGAATTAGTTGTTTCTTTCTGTTCACCATGGGTGAGACTTTTGTCAGTGTGTGCATCAGTATGGGGAGGATAGGGAAGACAGCTACACACTTCTTAGAGGTGCATAGAGAAAATGCAAGAGCCAACAGGGAATATTCTGATTTGCTATTAGGAAAAAAAGATCACTCTGAGAGTTTGGGAATATTAACAGGTTGTCTAGAAAGGTGGTGGTTTCTCCATTTTGAGAGTCAAAACTTAGTAAGGCCTCGAGTAACGTGTGGGAGATGGCCCTGCTTTAAGCAGGAGGTTGGATAAGATCATCTCCAAGGTCCCTCCCAACCTGAGTTATTGAGTGGTTAAGCTGTTAGTGAGGTGAGAACCTTCATAATCTTCTGTTTACAAATCTGATGAAGGAAGATTTGCTTAACTTTTAGTCAAGCTCCCGTCATGCGCAAACATCCCTCTCCACCACAGGTTTGATCCTGTCCTGTTGAATGGTACACAGGTATATCTCCTTCATCGCTTAGGCCTTGTAGAAAGGTGCTCTACTTCTGGATAATGCAAGGTGAATCAGACTAGGTCTGAGGTAACCACCTGTTCCTGAGTTTGTCCAAAAACGAGGGCTTGGTGGCTGCTGCTCTGATCTTGCTGAGTTTAGGATGTTAGTGAAGAAATGTCTCCCTTATCTGTATCAGTAACGCACTTTGTTGTACTTGGTAGTAACTGGAAGCAACACTAAAGCACTAAATGGTTGGATTTCTTTTCCCTAGGTCAAGCTTCTGGGCATGTGGGCACCAAAACCCTTGTAACACTCTTTGTGTTTGACTTTCAATTGCAGCAATTGGAAGAAAAGAGTGAGGATGAAGAGGATAAGGAGTGTTTAAAGCAAGCAATAACTGCCCTCCTGAATCTTCAAAGCAGTATGGAAAGGATATGCTCCAAAAGCCTTGCAAAACGAAGGCTTAGGTAAACACATTTCTGTTTTTCCTGAGTTCTGCTCTTAATGCTTTGCTATAAATCCAGGGCTCCCAGTTTCCTCTTTTAGTAAACAATGAACAAAATAGTTTGTGACAAGCCTGCTTTTTCAGAGGAAGTGACATCAAAGCCAAGATAATTTGTTATTGTTTTAAAACCCTTCGAATTTCTATGCGTCTTTGCATACTGGTAGTTGAGACCTCCTGAGGATTCGCTGGTAAGTAGAAAATCCCAGCATTTGTGGATTAGTTATGCTTAGTTAATAAATACTTGTGTAGAAGTGTCGTACACGTGCATTTCTGTGTGACTAGAAGGGAGTATTTTTGAATTCGAAAGTAGAAAGTAATCAGAATAGCTTTTTGTACAGTACCTAGTTAAAATTGCTACTAAGTTCTTAGAAAACTAGAATTCAGTAGCAGCATTATAGCAAAATCTTGTGTAATATGATTATTTGCTTCAACACTAGAATTTATATAACATTTTCTTTACTAGTTATTTACCCTTGTTAAAATTTTACTCTTAAAATTGTTTCAAAATTCTATTCACCAGACAAGTTCTGTACTGTGAAGCATGTAAACTTAGGAATATAAGTACATAGACTTATGTATATAATCTTAAGTATACGAGCTTATGGACATGAATGTATTTAACAGCTTATTTGCTCTAAATCTACTTGTTTCAAATTAATGCATTCTAAAATAGTTTATCAACTATGGAAATGAGTGACATGTTAAGAAGGTACTCTGACAACTTGCCTGCTTCTGGTTGCTTGCGTTTAGGTAAAACATTTTTGCATACAAAATAAGCAGAAAATTCTTTAGATGGGATGAGGAAAAATATTTGTCAGGTTCTGTAACGGTACTTTTAGTAGAGGAGTCCTGATCCTGAGTTCTGGAATTGTGTTCTCAATGGAATTCTCATCGCTCAGATCGTCTTGTGTTTTAGTTGTTAGTGGTAGTTGTGTTTTTTTAAAACAAATATACTAATAGGCTGCCTTTCTCCTGTCCTTCACTGAAGTGAATCTGCATGCCGATTCTATACTCAGCAGATGAAGGGGAAACAGCTAGCAATTAAGAAAATGAACGAAATCCAGAAAAATATTGATGGTTGGGAGGGTAAGGACATTGGACAATGCTGTAACGAGTTCATCATGGAAGGAACTCTCACACGCGTAGGAGCCAAGCATGAGAGACACATATTTCTGTTTGATGGCTTGATGATTTGCTGTAAGTCAAATCATGGCCAGCCAAGACTTCCTGGTGCTAGCAACGCAGAATATCGCCTGAAAGAGAAGTTCTTTATGCGGAAGGTACAAATCAACGATAAGGACGACACTAATGAGTACAGACATGCTTTTGAAATCATCCTAAAAGATGAGAACAGTGTTATTTTTGCTGCTAAATCTGCTGAGGAGAAAAACAACTGGATGGCAGCATTGATATCTTTGCAATACAGAAGCACACTGGAAAGGATGTTGGACGTAACAATGTTACAGGAAGAAAAAGAAGAGCAGATGAGATTTCCAAATCCTGAGCTTTACAGGTTTGCTGAACCAGACTCCGAGCAGAATATTGTGTTTGAAGAAAACATGCAGCCCAAGTCTGGCATCCCCATCATCAAGGCTGGAACCGTGGTCAAGCTCATTGAGAGGCTGACTTACCACATGTATGCAGGTGAGGCACCTTATCTGTACAGCTAAAACAGGTGTTAACTAGGCTATGCTGTGCTCCTGCTCTCTTATTTAAATACATACAGCAAAACATATACGGTATATTGAAAGGAAATATGCTTTGCCTTGCAAATCTTCTGAAATGCTTTTTGAATTAAGATTTGTACTTGCAAAAAAATCTGCTTTGGAGTAGAAATGAAACCCATGAATCCTATTTGGCTGAAAATTTAGGAATTGCTTGCGGGAATTGAGCTCTAGACAATACTTATTTCCTGTGTGCCCTAGGCAACAAGAACTGCCTTCACTTGAGACTTCCCAAGCTGGGGGGACATACGAAGGGTCAGTGTTTCGGAAGGGAATTATGGCCCAGTTCTTTCAGCTGAACGTGTGAGCTGTTGCCTATATCCATGCAGACGTGCAGTTACTGAGCAGCAAGCAGACTGAATGCCAGTTTGCTAGGGGTAATCATCTGCATAACGGAGTCTCAGCACCTAGCTTTAATCAGGGTTTTGGTGGGGATTTGATTTAAGAGCATTTGGCTACAGGTTTCTGTTTGGGCTGAAGCTCTGTAAAAAGCAGCTACATGAAAGGAAATGGATCATCCAGTCCACCCTCAGTGCTTGGTGGGTTTCTTTAATACTGATTACTGAATACTGAATACTTTGATACTTTATAAACCTTTTGGCTTAAAATTTTAAAGGCATGACTTATGACACAGTTTTAATTTTTGGAAGTTGGAAGAGGCAAAGAATTAACAAAAATAGTATCTTTTGTGTTCCCTAAAGCAAAAACATCAGGTTTTAAAAAACATGAGACTTGTTGAAGCAGGTCTTTTTTTTTTTTTTTTTTTTTTTTTTAATTAAGTATTAATTTATTATTGATTTTTTAGCCCACTGGATAGCAAGGAAAAGATGCATTTGATTGAGCAGATGCATCTTCTTCCATAGTCATTTAAATTCCTGTGCTTAACAGCCCCTGCTGAAGTAGGATGCTTGAAGCCTGAAGTTACTGTCTTGTATGACCTTGACCAAACCATGCTATGGTAAAACTGATAATGTGGCTACTGATAGACAGGCTGGAACAATTTGACCAAATGAAATAGAAAAACACATACATATCTATATGTATTGGATGGTCTTGCGATGTACTGATTTAGCCTGTGTTTGTAACCTTATCTTAGTCCAGCATGTGGATCTGACAGTGAAATACTGGATTCAGGACCCTTTCCCTGTACTCCTATCTCCTTTATTTGCCTTCTGCTTTATAATTAGTTTTCTGTGAGGAACAATGTAGTCACTCTAACTATTCTTTGCTGTCTTTTCAAGGGGAACCAAGGAACAAATATCTAGTGATTCAGCCCAAAAGGTTCTGTTGCACAGGAAATGAGGGCCATTTACTATGTAAAATGTTCTTTTCTTTTCTTTTTTTTTTTTTTTTTTTAATGCTATGCAGCACATTAGACACCAACTTTCCATAGTAACCCTGCAGTTATTCTTTCCTGCCTGGAGCAGCTGAGTTCAGGACTTCTGTTTTACTCTGAGACTGGAGGCACAGGAAAATGGGTATCCTGGTGGTATCTCACCAGAGAGCCCCAGACTGCAGCTTTTCTTGCCTGGCATTTTGAAAGAATGTTCTTGCCTTTCTATAAATAAGCCCCAAGAGCAAACCCATACTTTTCTCATGCAGATTTTCTCCAGGACAGTGCAACAGGGTAGGTAGCCTGAAGATGCCTTTTTGTAGCCCTATGTCTTTGCAAGGTTCTTATGCTTGCAGGTCAGATATTTTAAGGAGACTTGGAGGCACAGTTGCCCAGCCTTGATTTTCTTCCTTCCCTTTCTTCGACATGTGCACAGTCGCAGTGTATCAGAAGTATTTTATTTTCTCTCTTTCACTGCAAAATAGAGACTGCCCAGCGGCCTCACTCTTACGCAGTAGGGCTGTGCAGGGCTAAGACACGCAGTCACCACGAGAGCTAGAACAGCCTGTGGAAATCCATAACCTTCCTGCATGGGAGCAGCTAAGAAGGAGAAATCTCCTCTGTAAAAGCTGCTTGCCATGTGTTTGTACCTGAGAGAAATGGTCTGTCACACAGAAATTCAGATTTTGGCCCTATTTGATATTCAGAAGTTTATATGTGTTTAATGTGCATTGTGCATAACAATATAATAATAATTTCAAAAAATAATGAATTTCCTCCCTTTTCTGATATTTGTGCAAGAGCGGGTAGGTTAGGAGGTACCAAAGTTTGAAAGTTAGGGCTTTTTTTTTTAATCTATAGGGCAGTGCTCTTCTATTTTTAAAGCTTTGATATGTTAAGAGCGCTTGTGCGTCATCATAGTGTCCGTTTCCTTTCTTAAGGAATTCAAGGGTGATTATTTATAAATCCTTGTAGAACAAGTTATTGTTCTTTTTTAGCTTTCAAATTGGCTGTATTGAAGAGAGAATTATCACATGAGCAGACATCCTGGCTAACCAGCGTTGTCTGTTTTTTTAACACTTGCTCAAATAGTGTCACTATTTTAAGTTACAGATTTTGCTAGGGAGATAACGAGGTATGATTTGATTTTTCTGGTTTACAGCACGTGAAACTCAGTATGTGTTTTGCATGTAAAAGATCCCTCTACCTGTAAAGAATATCAGAATATGAAAACAGAAGTCACAGTGCTCAATTATAGACTGTTTTTTAGGGACCACATCTTGTAGTTCGGAGATCAGCGTGGGATAGTTATTCCCACGCTGGAGATGAGCGTGGGATAGTTATAGATATAAGAGGAGCCCTTAGCTTTCTGTTATTCCCAACTGCCACAGCTCCCGTTGCCTGCTGACTTCCCCAAATCCTTAACTGCCAGTTTGTGTCTTTTTGCACCCAGCTTTTGAAGTCAATTTTGACATGCTTCTCCTGGCCTTGCTAGTTTATAAAAAGAGAAGTGGGAGGACACTACGTTCTCACCCAGAAGAAAAGATGTCTCTTTTCTTCCATTTTCCTCTAAGTAACTCCCTGTGTACCCTCTCCTGCTGCTTTCCAAAGCAACTGCTGCCTCACAGGTTGCAAAGGGCCAGAGGTGCACACAGAGGAAGGGCCGGTAGGCACCTGGGTCCATGCTCTCCATCCTCCAGAAATCCCATAAAAAACATGCATTTGCATGAGGAGGACTGTGGGAACAAGTGTGATGTGCCTTCTGCAGCAGCCTTTGTGCTTTTGCCTTTGAAGGAAGGGATTTCATGCTGTACAGTTTAAAGGGGAGGGTGGGAAGAGGTATTGGGATAAGAAAGAAACAGTCGTGAAGGAAATGAGAGGCTACAGCAGAGTAGCCAGCGTGTGGTCTAGGAAACTCGAATTTGGATAGAGCAGAAATACAGGGGAGAGCTGTGCTGTACCATATGGGATCAGTCTGTGCAAAGCATTACAGTAAACTGCTCCCTAGATCAAGACCTGAGTAGGATTTCAAGAATTATCTTAAAACTCCATGTTCCCATGTTCGTGGGAGCAAATCTACCTGTAGTGTGTAGTTGATGTCTAGAGTTATATGTCAAATATTGTCATTTTTTCTTTTTCTTTTTTTTTTTTTCCCTCTACATTACACATGCAGCCTTTAGGGACTCCTACTTCAAGCTCTGTATGCACTAGTTCAGATACCCCATCTTAGAAACATTTCCAGTTTGCATTTGTATTTTTGGTAAATCTGGTTGTGGAGAAACCTTTGCCACCTGCTTGTTCCTTTGGTGCAGTGGTGACGTTAACCTTGTTGCTGGTGAACTCTGTGCAACACCAGCGTGCAGTCACCGAGTTTCCTCGTGCTCAAAAACAAATGGCTTTGCTTTTGTGATGGAGAGAAGCTCTTTTGTTTTTGCTCTGCATACTTGCTTTTAAAACTTGCTTTGAATATTTAAATAAAGTGATATGTAAGCAATCAATTTAAATGAAACGTATTGATTTTGTTGAAGCGAAATAAATACAACTTCAGAGCGTACCTGTCATTTAACTGAAATAACCCTTAGCCTGCCTTAAGCGTGACTGGTCGTAAGTGGCACCAGTTTGGGGAAGAAGTTCTCCCTGAGAAGAGAGTTGTGCCATTGCTTTCCAGTGCAGTGTTTGTGACTTTCTGGGTCATTTGAGTTCCCTTATCCTGGTCATTGTCAAAAATAAGATTGTTTATGAGAAAGGTCATCAATAAAGTAATCTATTTTTATCTTCAGAGTTGATGAAAAATAATTCATTCTTAATAATTTAGATGACAGTCATTTTTATGAATTCAGTCAATTAAAATTGTTTTTAAATTCTGTGCCATATTACTGTTTCAAGAGGTCCTGAACTGTTGCAGAAGCAATTTTATTTTAGCTATCTGTTCAGCAAGCTGCTAATCCAGGATACTTCATTTTAAAGGGTACAGCTGACTTAAAATTGGTTCAGTATATATAAAAAAAAAGGTAATTGCTGACACGAGCACAAAATTATTCTTTTCATAGACCCCAACTTTGTTCGGACTTTTCTGACAACGTACAGATCCTTCTGTAAGCCACAAGAGTTGCTGAGTCTGCTGATAGAAAGGTATGTCACTTTTTAAAATACTGTACCTTGAAGCACAACCCAGGTGCTTTTATATGTCAAATTTGTAAAAAAAAAAAAATAAAAAAAAAAAAAATAAATAAAAATAAAAATTCTTGTTTTGAGGTTGACTTTAATTTCTACTGACACCTTTTGAATATTGTCAAATTTAAGAATCACAAAGGTTGCAAGTAAAATGTGTTTTGAGATAGCTCTGCTTACTTCGGGCATCCCAAGTTCTTTTTGTGTTTGAAATCTATATTTTATTAGATACTTTTATGGCATTATTGTAATCATCTCATATTTGTCACAAGGTATATGCTTATACTAAACCTAAAAATTATTCCCATTTGCTTACCAAGAAATAAGATTCTACCTTGTGGAATCCTGCATTTTGAGCTATCCTTGATGAACATTTATTTGTCGCGTTGTGAGCAAGGTCAGTCTGTGCAGGCAGCTGATGCTTGCCCACGTCTTCCGTGCTAGATTTGAGATTCCAGAGCCTGAGCCAACTGAAGCCGATCGTATCGCGATGGAGAACGGAGACCAGCCTCTTAGTGCCGAGTTAAAGAGATTTAGGAAAGAGTACATACAGCCTGTGCAGCTGCGGTGAGTATTGCAGCACCGTGAGGCAAAGCGTGGTTTTGTAAAGCTCATGCTGAATTGGGGATGGTTGGTGTGCTGATCCGTCTCTCGCCCTCAGGTTTTTGTGGTGGTGTTGCTTTGTTTTTTGAATCTGTGCTTCTGCAAGGCTGTAAAGCATAAGTGAGCCACAGAGAGCTATGCAGAACATTATGTTAAACGCTCTTTTTCTCACTGGAGCATTACTCTGACTTCCTTAAAGTAGAAAAGCAATTATTGCAGGTTGCCCGAGAAACACAGAGAATAATTGCATATGGTCTGTTGATTCGTACATAGGCCTGTGAGGCCTCCACTACTAAAAGCTTTGAAGTGCTACACTTGAAAATTTCAAGGCCACATTGCTGAATATTTTTATTTTTACCCCTCTTTACTGTTGCAGGGTATTAAATGTGTGTCGACACTGGGTAGAACACCACTTCTATGACTTTGAGAGAGATGCTGATCTTCTGCAACGGTTGGAGGAATTCATTGGAACAGTAAGAGGTACTTATGCTTTCTTCCATACTTATGTTTATCTTAAATCATCCCTTTTCAAAGGTGTGGTATAGATCATTTTGCCTTTCCAGGAGTAGATAAGGAGAAATAAGGCCCACTATTTACTGAACACTTAACAAAGAATATAGAAAACTTAATTAAATTGAAATCTGCTAATTCTGCATTCAAATGAAAGAATATATTTGTTATATCCTGATGAATATGTCTTAGCTTTATGGTAAGGGAGTTGAAATAAATGCGAATGGATAAGATTTGAGTGATGCTCAGAACAGAATAGCTGTTTTGTCTGTCCTTTTGCACTGTAGGTAAGGGGTTAGTTTTGTAAAAGATTAATGGTTTTCCAGATACTTCACAGTGTGCATCAGACCTGTAGATCTTCCATTTATGATTTCACAGATCTTTCCTGTTTCTAGTAAAAATGGGGATAGCTGCAGTAGCCATTTGAATGTTACAGTAGTAGTTAATGGTTAGTGGTTAGAGGAGGAGAATAAACAGCTGGTTTAGTGTGAATTTCTGGTAAGTTTTCAATCAACTTACCATTTTATACATGAAATTCTTATGATTTAAAGCTAAACAGGTGTTCAGCCTTTGGGTGTTATTCTCAGTTTTGAATCTGAATTTTATTGAGGGAGAAGCTTCTCCCTGCTTATTATTTTGTCCTGCTGAGATACAAAAGCTTCTCCAAGGCATAAGTTTTGGATGTTCTCAGAAGCTCACTTTGACCAAAAGAAGGTTATTTCCCATAAACTCACTGTTAAGTCAAAAAAGAAGAAAAAAAGAAAAAGAAGCTCCCAATTTAGAGCATGAGCCTAGATGTTGTTTTGATTTGTCCTTGGACAAACCTGGTATGCTTTGCATTGATTGCAGAGAAATCCTGGAGAGGTAGAGCTTATTAGATTAAGGTTAATTCTGTGAGTATTCTTTTAATGTGTTAGAAGGCCTTACGAGTTCTGTGGGAATATCACTTACTTCCAAAGAATGAATGGTTGTTTTAATTCATTCATTTTGGGGTTTAAATGCAAAATTTCCAAATTACACTGGTCGCTTTGGAAAAAAAAATGTTCAGACTTAACTAAGTAGTGACTTTTCTCTTTGTGTGCTAGGGAAAGCAATGAAGAAGTGGGTGGAATCAATCACAAAGATAATCAACCGGAAAAAGCAGGCACAAGCCATTGGGCCAAGCCACAACATTACTTTTGAAAGCCCCCCTCCGGCGATTGAGTGGCACATAAGCAAACCAGGACACACAGAGACTTTTGACTTGCTCACTTTGCATCCAATAGAAATTGCTCGGCAGCTCACTTTACTTGAGTCAGATTTTTACAGGTAACTTTCCTCCATTGAAAAACACATGACACAATCCAAAATATCCTCCAGCATGAAATTGTTTCTGCGGGCCCCTGCAGTGAAGCCCCACGGTAGGTCAAGGGACTTTACCAATGCTGTATATTAATTGTTATTTTTTCAGCCAAAAAAAAAAAAAAAAGAGAAAAATTGTTTCTCCAAACCTAGTGTTTGTCTAGTCTCCCCAAC
>JAVCKT010009225.1:0-14740 GCA_032273925.1 Rhynchotus rufescens | reverse complement strand
CAAGGAATTTGATTCTTAACTAACAAGTGGAGCCTTCTATAAGGGTACAAAATTTTACGACAGAAGCACGCCTTGAGCAATATCAGTGCTCCATAAAACCAAGTTGAACCCTCTCCAAGGATCTTATATCAGATATTCAATCTGCAGTGTTGGCTCTTACGCTATCCAGTTCAATTCATCCATCTCCTGCCATGATCTTGATGTGCTCTGAAGTTGCACCAAAGTAGAGCTGGTTGCAAATTTCACACTTACCACTTCAGACAAGTGAAAGGTCAAGGACTTACAACAGTTGTGCAGCTCCTTAACAGTACCACGGAGCACAGACAGACATGGAAGTGACTGCAGGTCAGATCAGCTGTAATTTATACCAACTCCACTAAGTCCATATAGATCCATCCTGCTCCCCCCAGACAGCAGAATTTGTGCATTTGAACGTTGCTCACTTGTCTCACTTTTCATCTGCTCTGTGTGACTACAGTAGAAGATCACAAATATACAGGCACACTTTCTGAAAACAAAGGGATCATACTAAATTAATGTACACACAGTAAATATAGCATTTTCAATGCAAAAGGTCTTCTATATTTGGAGGGCCAGCATTTCAACTCCAAAGGTAGAATCAAGTTTTTAAACTACCTAACCAATCAAAGGGAGAAAAAGAGATGCAACTAGAAATGGTCTAATATCATGCTGATAAGGCTGCTGGAAAGAAGCAAACCATGCCACATTAATTTAGTACATTCTGAAATCTTAAATAAATAGGCATTGCTTCTAGTCTACGATGAGAAATGATACACGATGTTAGTGTGAACATTATAAAATATGTGATAAGGAAAACCTAAAAAGTGCTAATTGAATGCCCTTGAATCATATTACCAGGTCCCATTAGAGCTGGTGACAGTGGAATACTTTTTTACAGGAATCTAACAGTATAGGACTACTGATGGTGATTATTTTGATGTTCATGAGCCACAGCAGAGTTGCAGTTCTTTCTTAGTAATCAAAAACAAACTAAGTTTAATTATGTTTATTTTCAGTCCTAAATAAAATAAAAGCAAATAGTGACTGATGGTAGAAATATTTTAAATATATAACATCCTGATGTGTAGATATTTTACAGTCCAGTCTTGTACAACAATGGTACCAATTATAGACTAATGTCCAGTTTAGCCAAAAATAAATGAAGAAGACCCCTTTGTCCTCCAAAAGAATCCTCTTAATCATATTTTTGAATTTTAATAAATGGACAATGATATTTTTGTTTCAAAATTAATTAGCATTTTAAAAAATGAATTTAAATAGGAAGGAAGGAAAAAAAATCCCTCTGTAGTAGAATCAAACATTTTTTTCAGCTTTCTAAATATCAATTTCCCTACCAAAAAAAAATATATATATATTCCTGCTCATCTACGTACTTCAGAATTACGTTCAATGAGAATCCTGCTACATCATATATAATATTGTTTGCCAGTAAAGTCTTTAAAAAATGTATGTTAGCTCATCTTTATCATAGAAAAGCCGCATTGTAAATCAGCTCCAATTTATGTGCACCTTTCAAGTAGGCGCACAGAAGGCCAGAAGTTAAAGATGAAGGAGTCTTCTGGAATTTTCAAAATAAAAAAAGTATAGTTTTCCTTATTCCTTATTTAGGATACTTTACCTACATAATTAAAGACATACCACAGCATAGAGTAGGTATAGTAAGAAGAATTTTGAAAATATCAATTAGCAGTTTATACAGCTTTTAAAATAGCTTTTAAATTTGCTTCAGCATTCTTATATAAATTATCAGAGCCCAGACATGTCCTTGTAAATTCAAATTAACCACCTTTTTCCTCATATAATTATACAACAGTGCAGTTCATCACATCAGTTTATTCCTGATTAACACCAATATGTAGGGCATGTGTTTTGCAGATTTGAATGATTTGATTTTGAATACTCCAGTTTCACTATTAGTGATTTGAATAATTCTTGATTACACATCATATTATATTTGTATAGTAATTTTGTGTGCAACTAATATAATTCTTCTGTCACATACGATAAAAATATATAAACTGTTAATTTTGTAATAACTTTTAATCATATGTTACAGCAAGAGGCTAATTATTACATAAGCTCCATATGCCAGGAAAGAAGTAGTTCCATTCTTGGTTAAACCAGGAGTGATATGATCATCCATAACCAAAGTTTCTCTGAGCACAAACAGCAATGATACCTTCTATGTTCTTAGGCCAAAGTCTGGAACAAAGGTTTGCAGTCAGCAGGAGAGTTTGAGTTATAAGGGACTACAGCAGACTGCCCAAAGCATAATACTTCACAAGTCCATTCAAACAAACAAGCAAAAATATATGCATATATGTTGGTATTCTCTTGGACAGGAAACAGCATTCTGAGAGGAATGGCCTAACGATACTGGAATAGGCAGCACCTTTAGAGTATTTCAGGACATGACAGCAATAGGGAATCCTCTCTATAATGTCCTTATATTGAATTAAAAACTGGAACAGTTGCTGGGAAGTAGATATTAATGAAGGAAAAAGAACAGTCAGAAGTCATGACTAAAGGAAAATGGCAACTCACCTTAAATGGTTTTTTAGCACTCAAGGATATTTTCAGCATATCTGTCCAGTCCTTCACACCAAAATGTTGGAATATACGTAGGAAATTATCTACTAAAAAAGGAATGATCACTAAAGATTTTCTACTGGTTATTGCTCTACTCAACTGAAGTCCAAATTGTAAAATAATAAACCTGACAGAAAGTAAAAGTTTATACATTACCTCCTGGTGCTTACAGTAACTTAAAGCCAAACACCAACAAACAAATTGGCAGCTGGTATTTTAGATAGCATGAGGTGTTAGCCATATGGTCCATCAAAATAAAACATTTATTCTATTTGTCTTCGAGTATCTATGTTAGTAGAACATTAAGATGCCTGGGCATTACCATTTTTTACTTTCAGAATATTAGAACACCTTTTCTTTATCAAGAGTGTACATGTTGCTCTTTATCATGTATTGTCCTTACTAAGTCAGATGAAGAAGTTTAAAACAAAAGCTGCCTTCACAAATTCCATATGGTTTTGAATAACAGTTGCTACAGCACAAGCCAAGTGGTATGCTCAGCTTAATATAACACTGCCTACATTGCGTGCTCTGCCATGGGTTTCATTTCACTCTCTTTCCCTTCTCTTTGACATATATGTTGGTCCTACCAGTCCAAAGGAATTTCATTTTTCATGAAACTGCATTGCTGATGCTTTCTGCAGTACTCCTTGTGACATTTAAAACCTATTTGGAAAGCTGGCAGCCACAAATTCTGGCTTCAGCAGAAAAATATCTTGGACACACACTGTGTAGATACGTATCCTTCATATAAAAAAAATTAAGAAGGAAAATGAAACAGCAATCTCTTTGACAATGCTTTTTCTTTCTGTCCATCTTCCTCAGGGATTTGGATATACCCAGGATGACACCAGTGGTACCCCTGCTTTCTAATACCAAAGGTTTGCCTGAGAGCAAGAGGAAGGGCTTCTTCCATGTCAGTTCATGGTTTGAGATAGATTCTGTTGAAAATAAAGGTTTAAACACTCCAGTGAATCCAAGTTATGGTCGCAAGTCCCAAACAAAAGTATAATGAGACACTTTGCTCTTCCTTTAGGCTAACTCAGCCATTGGCATGAAGCCCTGTGGTTCCAATCCTATGTCCACCATAAGATGATACAAAATAAGCCTACAAGAGACAAGGATTTTTTATATGCTGGGGTGGATTATTGATCATAAGGATCAATAAGAAAAGTTCCCATGTGTTTTACATACACACAGTTCCGTAAGTTCCTTGCGAGCATCAGAAGCACATACATTTCAACATGTCAGTAAAAAAAGTCTATGAAGATATTCCCACTCAAGTACCTTAACAAATAAATTCCATAAATTACAAACAGTGACACTTTACACTTACGAATGTCTGGTTTTGATTTTAATATAAATACTAGAGTGAGTTTGAGTCAGTGGAGAACATAAGCAACAGAAGATTAGACTGACCCAAATAGGCACCTACTGGCTTACTAGAACAGCAAATGTTCAGAACTTTATGGGACTAAGGCAATTGCTTGGATTAGCAGACCCATTTATTCACTCCTCTACATTATGTAAAAACAACAGTTACATGCAAGCTCAATAAAGAAAGAAAACACTACTCAAAAATTTTGTATATCGGAAAGACTGATGAGTATGAAAAGTGTAGATTTGACAACTTGGATTAAAAAAAAAAAACAAGGCTAAATGCAAACCCAAATGACTTAGCATGAAAATTTATTACAATTGTAGAAATATGCTTTTAAAAGGAAAAATACTGAATATTTAATACTGTAAATAAGTAGTATGTAGAATTACGCCTGAGGGTTCCTTTGCTATGTTGAGTGGATTTAATTTAGAAGGGCTGAAAAAAATGGTATACAGTATACACTTTTCCAGTCTTCTACCAGTTTTTGTTATTGTTGTAAAAGAGCAGAAACAAAACTAAATAACTAATCTAACAATGTCTAAACACATTTAAATAAAAGCAGAGTTACACAATGCCCGCCTAGCAAGCTATATAACAGAGAAAACTTAAGTGATCTCTTCAAAGCAGAAAGGCATTCTTAAGAAATTAAGAAAGGAATTCTTAAGTAATTCTTAACAAAGTAATAGTAACATTTCTCTCCAGCATGCTTTGAAAGTCAAAAATTCTACCTAACTTTTCAGAAGTTCTGAAATACTTCAGAGTATAGTCAAGTTCTGAAATACTGCAGAGATAGCCAAATGCTTCATTAAATGTAACTAGTTAGCTGTGCAATTATAGATACATCTGAGTCTTGATTAATAAATAAAAGGATTACATGCATGCCAGTGAAATGCTGCCTATATCCTGCTATTGTGCAGTATAAACCTCTGGGCATTTTCCTTCAGACTCGCAGTCAAATTTTGTCGCAGAGGTGAACTGCATATGTGATTCAAATGGGCTCGAGGCAGATGCTCAGATTTTTCCTGAAAACATATAAAGGCTTCAGGGAAACATCTTCCCTTGGTGATCATAAAAGCAGCACTTGCATGTTTCCATATGGAATATCCTTAGAACCTTGTTCACAAGCACAGAGAGAACTGAGAAGCAAAGCTGAGTGATTCTGGTACCCTAAGGATTTCTGAGACAATAACCACGAGGAGAAAGTTCTGGTGTACGTGGCGGTGTGTTACAAATAATGGGAGATATCTTACTATTCTTAAATGCCTGGCAATCCTCAGCTCTGGGGATTCACTCTACTCCACTGCAAGGCCAGATATTAAATTCAGATTTGATTGACATTTCCATTCTTTTTAAGACTTTAATTCAAAATCTTCTCTAATTACAGAGTATAAATGCTTTGGGCTACAAGTATTTACCTGGAAGCAAACAAAGTACTGACTATTTATTCATAAAGGAATAGTGGTAGGTGTAATGGATGGTAGGTAGCACTTCTTAATTTGAAACAGAGACTTTGTTGCTGCTTTATGAGGGAAATGTCTCAATTGCACTTGAGAAAATTCTATTAATGAATTAATCTTATATCATAGCCACCACTAAATAAAAAGCTGGTTACATTTATCTAAATTTTGGTTGAGATAGAAATGATGGGTGGGCAAAGGGTGGAGTAAAATTCTATTTAAACCAATACCTAAAGCCTTCTGGCTTAAGGAGCTGTGTTCAAAAATCTGTTCCTATTTAGCTCCAGGGTCAGTGTAACTGGAAGTGAAACACTTCTTTATTTCTTTTGATGAAGTTCAAATCCCCCCTTTTTCTTTAGTTTTGACCTTGGTGGAGTACTTTCTGTACAGATCTGTTCTAGTTGGTTTCTTTTTCTGCCCATCTTCTGCCTTGTTACTTCTAGGGTGGTCTGAGTTTCAGATTTGGTGTTGTGATGTTTTGGGTTCTTTTTTTTTTCTTTTTTTCCTGCTTCCTTTTTCTCCCTAACTGCTTCTATTTTCTTCTTCAGGGACACAGAATTCATCACACTTTCACGTATTTGTGTCCAAGATGCTTTTCTTCTCAACAACAACTAGTTTATGGGGCCTAATTCAAGCCTTCACTCAGCTTTCCATCACGGAGCTGCCCTCTGTGTACCGAAGCAATTACAATGCTTATAAATACATTTTAGCATCATCATCCACCATATAATATCCAGAAGAAACCTCTTGGATACTGGTATTATTAAAAATGGCCTACCTTTGTTATGCCTCTCATGTGTGTCCTTTAAACACGTCACTTCTAGGTCTCCAAACTGCTTGGTGACAGAAGTTCTGAGTTTCCTCCCTGAGCCTTCTCTATTTTCCTGTAGGTGGGCTACATATTTCAGTCCTTAATATTATTTCCCTTCGTCTACCCATCTGCTTATTTTAGCTGCTTCTTCCTCTCTGCTGGATCCTGTACAGACTTCCCATCCCCCTGTCCACTCCTTTAAACTCTCCCCCATAGCTCTGTCTATCCTCTCAGCCGGTGCATTTGTGACCCTTCTGTTCAGATGGAACCCATCCCACCTATATAGGTTCCATCTGTTCCAAAATGTCCCACAAACCCAAAATGGGACGGAGGAAGTTCTCCCCTCCACAATTGACGTCACTAGGAGGAATTCTCCTGGGGTTTTGGCCCGGGAGGATCAGTAGCATTTAATAACAATAAAAAAAGTCTTCTTACGGAGAGGAATTCCTGTGAGCAATGTTGCTGCAATGCCTACCTATGTGCAAGCACACTTCTCCGGACCGCATCCAAAGCCTAAGTCACTGGGGATTTTCCACTGATCTCAGTGGATTTTGGATTGGGCCTCCATTTCACAAATACATGGATTCAAAGGACAGGTTTAAAATTCGGGAACTTCTGCCAAGACAAGGGTGTTTAATAATGTCAAAGCAATTTTCTTTACTCCCAAAATAAGGCAACTAAGAAAACAAGAGTATTACAGAGACACTTCTTTGGGAAACCATTACTAACAATGTATCTATGTATATTGGGATTTAGTGAAATTAAACTTTGCAAATATAATGCAACCTTTTGCCAGTGAGGTGATATTTTTGGTCATTCTCCAAATGTTGCTCAATATCTCCAGAATGTAAAGTACTAAAATCTCCTTGTGATCTGCTTCAAGGGACAAGAAAAGCTGGAAGCAGATAAAAGTAAAACATTCCCTGAAATGGAACCTGCTTTCAGCGCTGGTAAAATCTCTCATCTCACAATTTTTTTCTGTATAGCCTAAGGAGGCAAGTTGTATTAGTCTACCCTGTGAAGCAAACATTTTGCTGCTCAAAATAAATAAGCTCTGATATATGTATTTTAGATTGTTATATCTCACAGAACAGATGAAAAAATAGAGAGCAAAGGCTGAAATTAATTCTTGGCAATTATTACTCCATTCTATTTCTGAGATGCACTTGAAACTTCCTAAAAGACAAGAACTAGAACTGCTCTATACTTTATTTTTGAATAAGGTTCCTTGCAATGATGGTTTCTCCCGGCTTTTTGCAAGGTACAGGAGCTGCAGCTTTGTTTATCTGGCCCCTACACAATATTGTCAGGATGCATTTCCATTTTCCAAGTGACTGCTGCCACTGTGCCACAATCTGTGCTCATTTCTCGAGCAGCTAAACCCTTTGACACTGTGGTTTTTAATTAAAATTACATTAAACTTAATCAGCCAGAAAGAGGCTGCTGTAGAAGGCAGGTTTGATTGCAACCTGCAAAGGGCGCTGGGGCTGCCAACTCGCTAAAGATGTGCCGGCAGATGCCAAGCTGCTTGTGTGAGCCCCATGGTCACAAAAATGCTAGGAGAGGTCAGTTCTGTCTTCACTTTTTCCTAGCACTGTCACCAAACTATAATGCGTGATAACTCTCAATAAAGCTCAAAGAAGAGAAATTTGTTGTTAATAGAGCCAATGTAGTTTTATTCATTTCTCCAGCAATTTAGAGGCACAGAAAAGGTGCATCTGACAAATGCTGTTATTTAGTGACAGCTGCAAATGATAAACAGTGTAGGTCTATCTGTACATTTATGAATCAAAACACGTGCAAGGGCTTACGAGATCGGGCCTGATTGTTTCTCATCTCCTCAGGATTTCCTCTGTACATTACTCCTTTTTTGTTCTTGTTTGGTATTGAACGGAGTGATGAGTGAATGAGCCAGGCTGAGTGTCACATTGCCAGAATTTGTTTGTAGGCTAATTTCACTGAATAGTTTACATCTGAATATGAAAGTAAGGGTTAGAGTCTTGCAATAGCATACCTAATGCTTTAAACTATTCTATGAGAGCAGCACAGTGCAACTGTGGAGCTCCTTGGATTAGGCTATTAATATCTTCAAAACCCTTCTCCAGATGTGGTGATCATTGATTTGGAATATTATTGTCTATACTACTGAAATACTTAAGCGGACTAAGCAGGCATTTTCTGAAAACTATTTCCCATCTTCTTGAATTCTGGATTTTAGATTCTTACTGAAGACAAGAATAGTGGTTACAACACTCATGTTTCATGTTTGAAACTGTGCCATCCTTTGAAATCCCTTTTGCATCGTGTACAAGAAGCAAGGGAAAAAAATGGAGCCTTTCGCCTTTTAATATAAAACCTCCAACCAAGCTTTTGGGAAGTTTCTGGGAAAGAGTTTACTGTATAATTCTATTTTATATTTCCTCCTGTGGGCTAATTCATGCTTCTACCTACAAATAGTGACTCTGGAATCATTTAATTTTTGCTGTTAAGATTTGATTCATTTTTATGTGTGCAATTCCACATCAAGGGTAATTATTGTGATTTTGTGACTATATAAGCTGACCAGAATATATAACGTTTCATGAATTCAGAAGATAATGTTTCAATATGCCTAGTAGATTTAGAATTAGCAAGGGGAGAAATCTAAAAAGAAAAGAAGTGAGAAGAATTAGAAAGGTTTCCCAGTGACTGAAATGATAGGATAGAAAAGTTATTTTCTTACAGCAGACTCTGATATATTAATTACAGTACAAAATGACAATTACTCTGTTAAGCTCTATTGGAAACTCTATCAGAAAATAAACAAACTAAACGCATGGAAATTAGGAATAATGCTAATTAAGAAAATGGAGGCAGGTTGTTATAAGAGAAATATGAATGGTTCTTTTTCTTCAACTGTTCATTCAACTAGAAAACAAAGGAGCAAAGCACTTCATGCTTGCTAATTACATTTATTTTAGGAAGCATTTAAACATACCAAGAAACGTAGATTTGCCCTGTTTGACCCACACAGGCATAGAGGAAGTGATACAAGTGAGAAATAGCTTTTTAAAAGCTTGGCCTTACTTTTCTGGATAGAGGGATCCACAAACAAGGAAGGAATTAAGCAGAGTTTTATCCTATTACATATAAAGCGACCATGAAATCTTTTATCTCCCACTATTCCTGCTATGTTCATTGTATTTTCAAATCTGGGGTTTATGGATAGATTTTTTAATTTTGCAGTGTTTGTTTTATACCTTGCAAGTATTACTAATATTACTGCACCTCTGCTGTCTTTTCCTTGAAGTTCAAAGCTGTCTTGAAGTGAAAAGACAAACTGGGAGAAGCACTAAACAGTAAATTTCCCTCTCAATTGTTTGAGCTTAATAGATGTAACAAGTAAACATGAACCAAATAGTTTTAATTCTTACCAAATAGCATTTTCTCCCTTTATCACCTTGACCTTGCAAAGCATCCAGTTTCCCCAGCGTAGAGCAAAATGTATGGCAAGAAACTGTTACTCTTTATGTGGAGCTTGGCCAGCCACTTGAAAGGATTATACGGTGTGATTGTCACTGTTTGCACGGACTGGACCCTACAGACAAATGTTTCCTCTTATTACAGTGCTCTTAATAAGAAAGGATAAAAAAGCAGAGAATATCTTCTTTCACATTTTAGGTCATCTTTTAAGTTACTTGCCATGTAACAAAGTTTATGGCAGAGCTAAGCATACTGACCTTATTGATCACCTATACATCTTTATTTGAAATAGTAAGATGTACTACTTAAATGGCAAAATAATGGTTAGTCTCATGCGAAGTAGAAGTAAGGTCTCCTGGTATGACTTGGATTTGGGTTTTATCAGCAAATACAGCTTCTTCTATGTTGGTTCTTTCTAATTAGTTTCCCCTATTTGAATTCTCTAGGATCTAATCTTAGATGAATTTACAATACATTCTTTCTCTTGTGGATCATTAGCAGAGTTTTTCGCCTCTTTCCAGATGCCCAGTTTCAGGAAACTTGATGGACTTCACAATTTCAGACCTATCAGACTTGATTGAGACAGACAAACACAAGTATTTACCCCAGAAAACTGTGTGTGTCTTGTATCCTCAGAAAATGAGGAAGGAAAAGAGAAATGTAAAAATCAGATCCAAATGCTTTTAGTTTGTCAATCAGCCCATTTCTTGGTGTAAGATTGCATTGAGTTTGTGTTAATATATTTCAAAGAACGATGGACAAAGAGCTCTACAGATAGAGCAAGGTAGAATACATCCCACACAAATTCTACTGGCACATGGAATGAAAACAAACCTCACTAGCCTCAGGAGAAATGAGAGAGTTCACAGTGATGTGTACTGTATAATGGGATAAAGATGGCATACACGGAAAAGGGGAATTTGATATGGGAATTCCTACCTCTTGTATAATTGGGAAACCTTAGAGGTGTGATTGAATGAAGGCAGGGGTGATAGATAGAAAAATGATGGCTTCTTAAACTAATGTGTAGGGAACCCTGCCAGGAACGGTTCATGTCTAGACATAGTTAACCAATGATCAGGCAGTAGGGGCAAATTAGAGCTGAGCCCCTCGGGGTCAAGTGACCATACTCTGCCTAAATTTATTATAATGCAAAAACCAAAACCTATTAAAACAATTATAAAAAGTATGAATTCCGACTGGCCATCTCTGATGCCTCATGGAAGAAAGGGACCTTGTTAATATCTGTATACTGAGGAAGGCAGAATAGCTCTCAAACAGCTCAGGATTTTGAAGTATGCAAGTTAAACCTAGAACTGGTCCAGTTTAAAGCTCAACAAGAGCAGCATTTCAAAAAGGGAATAATTTGAGTCCTCCCAGAAAAAACTACATCGATTACATTTAAAGGTAGTAAAACAACTCAATTTGAAGACAGAGTTGATAGACATATTAGTTATTAACATTTTAAAGACATGAGAGACGCACATTTTAAGAGCTTACAGGTAACTTCAATATTAATATAATGATAATGTTTGCATTATCAGTACGTCTCCAAGCCAAAACCAGCAAGCTGCAAGACGGCAGGAAAACATGCATCTCATCCACTTACAGAGGAACCTTGTAAGCAAATCAAACACAAACCTAACTGTTCCTCCGTATGTGGGACATACAGATTTTACTTGCTACCTAAGCTGCATTTTCTAAGGGTCGTGCGGCATCTACACTGTGAATAGTAAGGGGCAACTGCATTGCGGCTGGTAAGCACTAAAGTGGGGATCTCTTGCTGCCATGCTCCTCAGATGTTCCAGGAAGAGTAAAACAAGGATGGATATCAAGCCACAGGGCATCAGAACGATCACAGGCAGGAAACTGGGCAGGACTGACCCTCTGGGGTTTGGGCAAGTACTCAAGTCAAAACCTGTCAACTGCCCACACAGGAAAAGAATTCAGATTCATACTGCCTTGAACACCATACTGCCTCCAAAAAATGTCACCTATTTCAAACATGATGATTTTGTAAATGGCAAAGTCACCTTTACCCTGTATTATTTTATTACCCTATGAGCCTATATTATGATATTAATGGTTCTTTCTGGAAAGCCTATTTGAGAGGAAAAAGCAACAACCAGTTTGTGAAGTTTCATCCTTTAATGCAATCATGTCAGGTGCCTCAAGGCAAATGAGATGGTTTCTGGGGACCTAACAGACATCTTTCTGTAAGACATCCATCATGAACAACAGAATTATTTATCACATGGCAAAATATAAAGAAATATCTCCATGTCATTGAATACAAAACTGTTGTTGTTAAATGACTACAGCTTCCACATGGCTGAGTCTGCCGTCCATATTTCTTGTGACTGGTACCATACTAGATGAGCAACCCCAGTAATTTCAGTGATATGAGACAAGAATTAAAATTCTGCATAGTGTAAGTACAGAGCAGAATCTCATTTCTGATAAATAGATTGGCAGCACTTACCTCCCAAAAGGGGTAGCTCTAACTTTGTGCATCTCTCTTACGGTACTGAGAGAGAAGTCGTCAATATCTTCTTCTGCACACACAGACTGATGCAGATCCTTACATCTGCAAAACATCCTTTACCAAACATCCTTTACCAAAACAAAATCACTGATTTAAAAGACAACAGAAAGATTCTGTCTGCTAATCAAATGAAAGATGCCATAGGAAGAAAAGTACAAAAAATATATGTTATAGAATAATTTATTCTATATAAACATTTGGTAAGGGCAATATTTAGTAAGTCTAATTTATTATTCATAAATTTATACCCATTTGACAAAATAGCTTTGATGTTTTTCAACTGAGTAACATCCATGATGTGAGATTAAGGATGGGAAAAAACTAAGTAAGGGATATCTCAAAGCACATTTTTGGAGACAAAGAGAAAAATAATAATAATACAATAGTAAAAAGAACTGATAAAACAAATGAAAAAAAGGTATCAAGGGAATTCCAAATAAGAAAAAATCCTGAGATTTTATTTAATGTCTTCATCTTAAATTATTCTAATTCCATTTATGGCTGCTCTTTTGCTTTATCATACATTTCATGTGTTTCAAGCCCCTGTAGCCGCACACCGAGAAATTTGTGTTTAACCTTTTCAATGCCCAGAGACATCCTGGCAGGCAACAAAGGAGCACTCCTCGGGAGGCACGACTGGGCCCTCGACATCACCGCTGATTAGGAAGCGCGAGGCTCGATGTCACCAGACACGTCCCTGGCAGCACTGGGTCACTGCACTCCAAGGGTTAACTGATGGCATTTAATATATTTATCTGCGGGTAAAGAGTTCCGAGGCTGGAAAATACTTCCCCTCGTATTACCACTTGGTCAATTAGCAACCTCTAGGCCAGAGCTGTGTGTTCATATTCTCTTGTTATCCTGTCAGGATTCTTTACTCATTCACCAGTAATAGACTCCTGTGACTGAAACCTTTTTGGGCCAGGGCAGCTGAACGACCAGCTCCCGATTCCTCACAGAAACTCTCCTATAGGCAATAAAACAGCAGTTATATCACAACTGCTCAAATGGCAAATGTGAAGTGACTGCTCGCGTATAAGATGCTGCCTGGAAAGGAGGAGATGGGGGTAGCTCATTTGACAGAGCTGTTCACACTTCCTCTGCACAGCTGAGAGACATTAGCTTGATTTCCCAAGATTGGTGTGTTTTCCAGCACGGTGAGTTAGAAAACCCAACTGCCTGAGAGAGAAGCTGAGTCTCATCATACATGTTCAAAAGCTCACGCACCAAAACCACTCCAAAAAGACAAAACCAAAAATTCATAGAAAAAAATGGATATTTGGATATTTTACTAGGTGCAACATTCCAGTTCATTGCATTTGGGAATTAAGGAATTAAGGCCAAGCAGAACATAGTGGATTATAAAGGAGGAAACTTGAATTTGTTTGGTTTTTTAGTGTTGATTGATGTTGATTTAAATATCTGTATTTTATATTTAATTACTCAGCCCGATGGACTCATAATCAACACTGCTGACTATGCAGCAGTTCTCATTTGTCTTCCCTACTCAGGTCATTACTTCAAAAACAGCAGTTTATTTTTGGATGCCTAAATATGGATTGAAATTTGATCTTAGGTAACGTTTTTTTTTTAACTTGCATAAAAAACACATTTTATTGACCTCCATTTTATCACAGTCACTCGCAATCAACATTACCCTATGAAAAAAATAGAGAAACCTCTTGTTAGCTGTGTATCTGCTTGGGAACGCTCACGTTTAGTTCAGATAGGCAGTTTTCAGTTTTAGAGAGGCAGCCTCCTGATTCAGTCGATGTCAAGAAATTCCACTATCTCGACTGGAAATGGAGCGGCTGTATTTTTGGTGTTGCTCTTTCCTCTAAAGACATCTTTTCCACTCGCTGTTCTATAAGTATGCATATGTCAGAGGCCTAAGAATCTTTTGAAACGATATATGGCACCTTATTTAGGTTTTATTTTTTCAAACCTCTAGTTTATCAAAAGAATCTCATGAGGTATAATAGCTTCTTCATATAAGTTTTGGGTAGATCAGAAAATTCCAAAGTTAAGTGTTATTTATGCTGCTTTAGTGTAGTCAGAACATTTTTCACTCTTGGATCAACCTATCAGAATGACTTGAATTTGATCACAAAACTTTATAACAGGATAAAGCTGTAACAGTTTTAAACTATTAGGCCTACTTCATATTTTGTAATGACACTTCTTTTATTGTGATCATGAATGATCAAACAGAAATTATATATGAAAAATATCGAATTAATGCAAGACCAGTTCTCTGGTCACAGAGAAAAAAAAAAAAAGAAAAGTAAGATCTGTGCATCAGCATAACAAATAAAATCAAAGAGACGATGACTCCTTCCTATAAAATGAGAGGTAAAATGCACCCAGAAGAAAAGTCTTTTCCTAACAGAAAGCTGGAGACAGCAACTGAGGAAAAAATAGACACCTTATTTTTCAGAAAAGCATCTTGCTTT